>WBMY01012419.1:397361-449525 GCA_013397315.1 Donacobius atricapilla
GGAGGGGGGGGGCCGGGGCCATCTCCCCCTCTCTGCGGCATCCGCCGAGCTCAGATGCTCTAGATCGCCCGGCTCTCCGGAGGGCTGGCCCTGATCCCGGCCCCTCAGCCCGGCCGCGGCTCCCGGGGACTCCCGGGGCCTCCCAGGGCCCTGAGGCCCAGGCCCCCTCCCGGCCCGGCCGCGATGTTACCTCATGGCAGAAGTCCGTGGAAAGAGGGCGGGTCTCCCAAGATTCCTGTTTTTAAGCGGTGTCCCAGGGGGTGTACACTTTTTACCTGATTGGCCAGCTTAGCTGTTAGTTCCAAAATGGATTAACAATTGGTTTTTCCTACCATTTATGCTAAACCAATACACTGGGTATGATAAAGAAAATCAGAAAAAAATCTAGAACATCATCTAAATGGCAATCTCACTTTTCTGGCAGAAAACCTGCAACGCAGAAATTTTCTGACAAGTGAAAATACTATGTAATGAGACCTTGTACATGAAGCAGAGAACCCAAAAATGATTAGGAACATAAAGCAAAAAGCCAAAATGATGAAAATATGTGTGATTTCTTGCATATCTTTCATTGCAATACTGCATACCTCATTTGCTACAATGCAAATGCAGTTTAGGACTGTTCTATAATACAGTTTTTTGCAATCACTTCATCTGATAGGCTATTTTCATATTTAAAATCCATACTATAAAAAGAGCCATACTGTAAATGTACAGTAAAAAAAAATTCTCTTAGGAAAGAAAAATTCAAGTTAAGTCTTGCACCCCCCCCCACCAATATTAAGAGTAGTCTCTGATGTACTTTTTTCTTTAGTTACTTGGCTGCACTAAAAGGACTGCATTCTGCTTTAGGTGATTGTTACTGATAAAACATGAGTCCAACAAAAATCTTGATATTATACCTGGTCACTAACTCAAAATTCTAATTCACCAGTGAAAAACTTTTTGTTTTCCAATAACATCTTTATAACTGTTTGGGTTCCATGTGTGTTTGTGTGTAAACCCACTGTATTGGTTTGGCATGAATGGTAAAAACCAATTAGTGATCTGTTTTAAAACTGACAGCCAGGTTGGCCAATTGGATACAAGTGTACACCCCTGGGACACAGGGCTTAAATACAGGTGGGATTTTGGGAAAGCTCTCTTTGCTGTGGGCCTGCCATGAGGTAACATCGAGAAGGGGGGGAGCAGAGAGGCCCCGCTCAGGCCCGCCGCCCCCGGGGCCAGGCCGGGGTGGCCATGCCGGGGCTGGCCCTGGCTGGAGCCAAGCTGGGCCCCCGAGCCCGGCAGGTGCTGGCAGAGAAAGGGGAGCCACGGCTGCTGACATCCAGCCGATCCTACGGCCTGCCCCACGCCGCTGGCCGGGCCGAGGGAGATGGCCCACCCCGGGTCCCCAGAGAGCAGCACCGAGCCCNAAATGCAGATTCTTGGACGGGCTGCTTTTGTGGGAGCTAGAAGCCACAAACAGACTGTGTCTCTTGTGGAAAGTTACCAGAACAGAATCAGGGGGGACTTGTCTCTCTCAAAGACTGAATGAAAGACTATTTTATAAGTGGTACTGACCTAGAGTTCTGATTTTCTGTCTCTTTACATTGTTTTGTGGAAAGGTGGACTGTTGGTAGGAGGGAGGGGAGTGCTTTTAAAAAGGTTTCATGGTTTTTTTTTTGTTAGCCCTTTAATGTGAGTTAATAAATCTAATTGTTTCTATCTTTACATTAAGCCTATTTTGCCTTTCTTCTAATCCTATTCCATAGTAGGAAAATAGACCACTACACTAAATTTAACAAAACAAATTCGGCAAATGTGAAACAACTACACCCACCAAACATTGTATTAAAAAAAAGACTCAGTTCTTCCCACCATTCCCCAGTTATCACTTTGGACAAATCTATTTAAAACTTTGCTTCCCTCTTCTTCCAAGACCATTCTTTCCATAATATGCTAGAAATCAGCTGTAATGAGCTTGTATATTGTCCTTACTATGTTTACACATTGATGCCACAAACCAAACCCTTATGAGTCAGCCCTTTGAATTTCAATAGGTTTGTTTTTAAAAATACAAACTCTTGATTTGATAGCTGTAAATCTCCAGACTACTTATGAACATGACCAGAAGTAACACTGTGTTCTGGAGTAGCGAGACGCTGTTTCTGAGGCAAGCACTCAGCATCTAAACAATTTAAAGAGGTTTGTTGACCTCAGTTAGCCCGGGTTGGCATTTCTTATCTTTATTTCCACTATACAAGCTCAGAAATCACAGTACTTCCTTTTAACATAAATGTGTCCAGACTAGTAGTAAAACTCCCCATACTTGAAGGCAGTCAGGAAGAGCTGCTGTACTGCAACCTTGCACAGAAAAGGCAAACATCATTTACATTCTTATTCAGAATGCGCTAACCCAACATGTTCCTGGAGCAAAAATACAGGCTGTCCAAGATGACATGGGTAAACTTGTAAACTGAAAATCCCCATTCTGTGGCTGTCTAGAAGCATGATAAATTGCAGAGAATCTTTCAGGATCTTAACTCTTCTCTGCAAATTATGGCAGGGAGCTGCTGGGCTTTTACTCATCCCATCTGAGGAACACAACCAAATGAGAGTCCTCATCTCTGAGACTTTAGGCCTACCAATCAAATGACTTACTGCAAAGTAAGGATGTGATTTCAAGTCCTTTACAGGTCTTCCAGAGTTGCCATTCCCATGATCTGGGTGGATTTCTGACACAGTGGATGGAGGAAGGAGAACAGTCACTTCCTCCTTGCCTAACCCTTAGGTGAGGCTAGATACTGAGCATGTATCATACATGAGCATACTAGAATCTGAGCATGTCATATAAGCCCCACAAGTAGGACTGGTTTTGAATAGCCACTCAATCTTGACAGAGTCTAGCTGTAAGCCAGGCTTTAAGCACTTTGACTTTGGTATGATTTTACTCTGTGAGTGTACACTGTCACAGAACTTGCATGGTAGGCTTTAAGAGCCTACCAGATCAGGTTGTATTTTTTGAATGTCTTACAGCATCATTTAAGTATTCATTTCATTTTCATCATCATGAGACAGTTAAGTTTCACAGTGAAACTAATCTTCAGATAATTTAGAGTCAACAGGAATTAGATTTTAATCTTCTTGATTTCTGTCTCCTGTTACTATTTATGTAATCTTCTACAGAAAACTCCTTTAAATGCCGGTTTCTCAAATGGCATCAAATATCACTACAGGAAGAACCAGTTCTGGCATATCTTTGTGGCAGATCACTCTTGCTTGGATTCAATCTGAAAATCTCATGTAAATGCATTTGGAAAGAAAAAAATGAAAAATAGAATCAAAGAATCATTTAGACTTGAACTGACCTCAAATACCTTTGAGTCAACTGTTAACCCATCACTGCCAAGTCCACCACTAAACCATGTCCCATCTAAGTCACTAAGACACTAAGAAGTGTAACATCTACATGTCTTTTAAATACCTCCAGGGACGGTGACTCAACCACTTCCCCGGGCAGCCTGTTCCAATGCTTGACAACATGTTTCTACAGCTGTAAATGGTGTAGCTTAGCTTGGTTGACAAATTCATTGCAGATTGGTTACTCTTAATAGAAAAAAAAAAAGGAAAAAATTAAATAAAAACAATTAAATGAAGACCAATTAATTATTTAGTTTTATGAATTGATGCACAAAATAAAGAAGTCATAGGGACCCTAAGTGGACATCTGAGGAGTTTCTCAGGACCTGTCCAAGAAGACCAATGACAATTTGTTCTCTCTTTTGTCATCTTTAGTGAAAAATTTCCGTGTAAGTAAGGCCCAGTGGTATTTCAGTAGATGCCTGTTTTTATACGTTAGGTCACAAAGAAACTGTGAGATGAATACATAACAGCGGTCACAAACTGTGAGATGAATACAACAGTGACAGCCACCACATTGAGTCATCAGCTGTCATCGGTTGCTCATTTACACATTCTTGATATAATTTTAATCACTGTTATGATTTTACCCTCTGGTAAATTCTTTTCCACTGGGTTTACATTTAGACAAGTTTTATTTAAGCTTATATGAACTCACACATTTAAGATTGTGATTTTGCTTTGTAGTTTTACTCAACAATAGCCTTACCAGACAGTGTAAGTTACAATGTCACTGATACATAGATGTCATGGTTTAACCTCAGCTGACAAGTAAACACCACACAGCCACTTAGTCCCCCTTAAAGGAGTGGGAGAAAGTATCCCAAGAGTGAGAGAACTCAAGAGTTGAGATAAAGACAATTTAACAGGGAAAGGAAAAACTGTGCATACAAGCAAAGCCATTCACCACTTCCCATGGGCAGGCAAGTGTTCAGCCATCTCCAGGAAAGCAGGGCTCCGTCATGCCTAATGGTGACTTGGGAGGACAAACACCATCACTCTAAACGCCCTCCCTTCCTCCTTCTTCCTCAGCTTTATATACTGAGCATGATTCCACATGGCCTGCAATATCTCTGTGGTGAGTTGGGATCAGCTGTCTGGGCTGTGTCTCTTCCCAGCTCCTCACTCTGCTTGCTGGGGGGGTGGTGTGAGGCACAGAAAAGGCCTTGACCCTGTGCAAGCCCTGCTCAGCAATAAAGAAAACATCTCCACATTGATAACAGTTTCCAGCACTAATCCAAAACACAGCCCCATACTACCTACTCGCAAGAAAATTAACTCTATCCCAGCCAAAGCCAGCACAGCAGACTTCAATAAAAGAGTTGAAATCCATTTGACTGGAGAACGAGAGAGACAAATGAGGACTTCAGCACTTAAAAAAAGAAAATTTTTCATAGGCCATTTTGTTCAGTGAGTAGGATAGATACATCTCAGTAACCAAATGACTGTCCCTTTTCTAAGCATATAAGATCACCTGTCATTTTCAAGAGATGTTGTATTACTCAGTGAAAAGAAAGCAGACACTGGCCATAAGAATGGAACAGCAGGGTGAGACAGGGACATGTCAAAGGACAGGTCCATAAATATTAGCTTTAAGCAAAATTTAATTGGATTAGTCCCTCATATGAGAGGGGTAGTTCCTCATTTTGTCACTGAAGCTGGTGTGCTGGCTTGAGATGACAGCACTTGTAATAGAGCTCCTGAGCTATACTGCGAGCCAGCACACCTCCATCCTCTAGCTACATCTTTTCCAGTTAACCTTTTAGATACAGCCGTTGGACTAATTGAACAATGTAATTCCTGTTCTTAGTTTCTCCAGATGTTCTAAAGATTTTTATCAGGTGTCACTAACAGAGCACAATGGTTCTATTATTTGTTTCATTTCACCTGCATAACCTGTTTTTTCTTCTTTTGTGTCTTTCTCACTGCATGAAACTAACCCTGATCTCAATCAATAGACTTTACTTTTGTCAATATTAAACTATTACTGGAACATTTGAAACCTGTAATGAGATCCTATTGTCCTGCATTTAATCTGAACATTTTCCAGGAAGCTGGATGTCACCAGATGGCATTTGTCACATGAGCCAGGACAAGAAAATCACTTTCAATTACGCCAATCAAATACAAATCACCACAGCATGTCTGAGGCCTGACTGTATTTTGATTTTAAAATGTAAGAAGGAATATTATTGTTTACTTGACAAGGATAACACAACAAGCTTGGTAACAACTGATATTAATCAGTTAATCTCTTTTTCTTCCTAGTAAAATAAATTCTAGTGGGTTTATTTTCACCTCACCTACACCATCTTAATAATTTAAATTTTTCTATTTTTGTTTTGTGAAGCACAGTATTGTTGCTACTTCAAAATAGGTGCCCTGTTTAACTCTAAGAGCAGCCGTATTTAATTTGGCTGGAAATAATATAATATACAGTTTGTTTTACACAAAATACATTTTAAAAGTGTGTAGGGATCTATCCAGTCAAGACAACTCTATGTTACTTTGGAATATGGGTAGCATAATGTTATAATGAATCAGCACAGAGAAGACAAGGTTTACCATTTCTATGTATTTCTACAGCAGAAAAACAATAAAAAAATTCCTGGTCACTAACCACAGTCTTGTGATGTGCAGGTTTCAATACTTTAAGCTGCTCACATCAGTTAAGCCTCAATGAGGGAATTTCATACCTTTCCCCTTCTCCTCCAACTCCCTTTTAATTTACTCAATGCTACTGTTTGTCAATATTCCTCCTTCTTGGATATCTTATTTTGGTTCTTTACACATAACCGTGTTTAAAACTTAACTAGGTTTCATAACAGAAATATTTGTGTAAAAAACCCCAAGAACCAGCAAAATCCAATCAAATAAAGAGATGTCTGCAGGCATAAAAGAAATGTGTCTGCATGGAAGACAGTATTTAACTAGGTGACAAAGCTGGTGTGATATATAAATAAATCTACAAGTTAGTACAGCTGGCAGAGGCAAGAGCCTATTTATTTTCAGCCAGTAGTCAGCAAATGCCTAGAACTGAAATTCCGCAGACATCATCTGAAAACAAATAGGATTCCATTCTCTCTATAAAAGTTTGCATCTCCACCAGGTACACAAAACCAATAATTTAAGATGCATGCCCTGGAAAATCTACACCTCTTGCTCACATGAGGCCAACCTGCAGAGTTTGGGGGCAGGGATGTTTCTGGTCCTAGTGAGGATGCTTCCTGCCCCCAGCTCTGTGGCTGTGAGGGAGCTGTGGAACACAGCATGACACTACAAGAACATCTCCACAAATTTGCTGGCCGCTGCCATGCTTGTGTTACACACCCAAACAGACCACAGCCCATCCCTGCATCTGAGCCTGGAAGAGTTCAGGGGTTTGACTCCAAACAGATTTATTTAGCCTTATAACTTGGCTTCTAGTGCTAGCCTAAGAAATAAATCCTGACAAGTAGCTACCACCATTTTGATGTAGTTACTGTGTCAGCTCAACATTTCTGAGTCTAAATTTTTAGCTTGCTAACCATTGCTAGCTCCTTTCCCAAGGGAAAGTTGTCAACCGTTTTCTCTCTTCAAAACATCTCTCTCCATTTCTCAAAACAGGTTAAGTAAACAGTGTTCCCTTCCCCATAACAATTGTCCCCAGGTGTTGTTTCCTATTACTTAACCAATAGAGAGAAGTGTCAGTCCCATGGACCAATAATATACCATTTTAGCACAGCATGTCATAAAAGAAACTGTTAGAATGATAATAAAGCCTTCTTTCTCTTCTGACAACTATATGGAGTCAATCTATTGTCTTGTCCTACCCTGACATTATTGTCCAAGAATATCTAGTTCTCCATCTTCTTTGTGATCTTTTTGGATAGCTAAGCCGTCTATCCCATTGTATCCATTAACTTAAAAGCAAAACTTCTATTCATATTGGAGAAAACAAAAAAAAAACAACCCACAAAAAATTACTTTGCCTTTTTTGTATTCAAGGATTAGAAGATTAAATAATCACAGAATGGGTAATGCTGGCAGGGACCACAGTGGGTCATCTGGCCCAGCCTCCCTGCTCATACCAGAGCACATGGCAACGGATTGTGTCCAGATGGTTCTGGAACATCTCTAGTGAGGGAAACTCCACAACCTCTGGACTATCTGTTCTGGTGCTCAGTCACCCACACAGTAAAGAAGTTCTTCCTCAAGTTCAAGTGGAACTTCCTGTGCATCAGTTTCTGCCCATTGCCTCTTGTCATATTGTTTGGCACCACTGAGCAGAGCCTGGCTCCATCCTCTTAACATCCCCCCCTTCAGATACTGATAGACATTGATGAGGTCCCCTCTTAGTTGTCCCTTCTCAAGTCTGAACAGGCCCAGCTCCCTCAGCCTTTCCTTGTAAGAGAGATGCTCCAGTTCCTTAATCATCTTTATTGCTCTCTCCAGGAGCTCCATGTCTCTCTTGTCCTGAGGAGCCCAGAACTGGACACAGCACTCCAGGTGAGGCCTCACCAGGACTGAGGAGGATCACCTCCCTTGACCTGCTGGAATGCTCTTCCTGATGTATCCCAGGACACCATTTGCCTCTTGGCCACAAGGACACTGCTGGCTCATGGACAGCTTGGTGTCCACCAGGATCCCCTGGTCTTTCTCCACAGAGCTGCTTTCCAGCAGCTCAGCCTCCAGCCTGAACTGGTGCCTGGGATTTTTCCCTCCCCAGGTGCAGGACCCTGCATTTGCCTTTGCTGAATTTCAGCTGGTTCCTCTGTGCCGATCTCTCCAACCTGCCATGGTCCCTCTGAAGGGCTGCAGAGCACTCTGGGGTATTGGCCACTCCTCCCAGCTTTGTGTCATCAGTGAACTTGCTGAGGAGGCATCTGCCCCTTCATTCAAGTAATTTTGAATGAAGGAATAAGTTAAATAATACAGGGCCCAGTGACAGGCCTCCAACTAGACCCTGTGCCACTGATTACAACCCTCTGGGATCTGCCATTCTTCCTCATAGAGCCAGCCCTCTATCCACCTCACTGTCCACCCATCTAACCAACTCCCCTTGAGTTTGCCTATGAAGATACAGTGTGAGAGACTGTCAAAAGCCTTGTCAAAGTCAAGGATAATGATTTAAATATTTTCTTTGGAAAGCAATCTGTTTGAGATCTTAGTTTAATTAATTTTAATGATGAATTTATAAATCTCTTGATGAAAAATACTACAATGGAAACATAACAGCTGTATTGTGTAATAATCGTAGTTATCGTATATTACAGCAGTGCTGTTCTAAGAAGGTGATTCTTGCTTGATTCCTAAATAATGTGCCTGTTCTAAGCTGATGTTGCACCTGCTTACTGTGGTTGCTGAATCATAACCGACTTTTTGCTACAGTCTTTTGTGCTACAGAGGTGATTGCAGCAGCAGTATTCCCTGAACAGCATGCCACATCTATCCATTCGCACTCTGGTGAAGAGAAAAGGTAGCCATCACCTAACTGATTGCCCTAATTCTTTAATCTGCCTGGAAAAAGAATAAAAAATGTCCATGGACAACTTTAAGGAACTCCCAAATACTGTTTGCAGATGGAAAAAGATAGACCAGAACACTCATCATGTTAAAGGAAGCTCTGACAAAATTGCAAATGTGGCCAGAGCACTAGATAATATAGTTACAATAATTTTCTTTGAAGATCCCTTTTGAAGCCACACAAAAGACGGAGACAGTGGTTCAGGTGGAAATCTGAGCCCACCTTTACCAGTTGAATTCCTGAACTGAAACTCATGCAAGTTTCAATTCAGTGACATGATGTAATGAGAGAAATGTCATTGTGCTTGTGCCTGATGTGCCAGACGACCACCAATCACTGTGCTGTGGGATGCCATGTCCCGGCAAGGCAGGGAGGAATTCAACTTAAGGTTAGGATTCACCACCCTGCTGGGTTAGCACGCAATTTGAATTTCAGTGGCATTGCCCTTCCTTTCAAAAAGGCCTAATATGCTAATGTTCTGTGGTTAATCCTAAAATGCTGTGTAAAATACCTGCAAGAAAAAGAAATTCTGTAGATATATTTTGAAACATAGCTCATCTCTGCATATCCTATGGAACGGTGAGATTTTATTGATGTATTTCTTACAGGTTTTATAGAACCACAAATAGAAAACGAAAGAAAATAAATAATAAATTGAGGTGCAGATAGAAGAAAATGTTACAAGTCTAATTTCCTAGGTAAGTGGCTAGAAGTAAATGGCTTAGCTAGAATTTTTAAAAGGGAAGCAACAATCAGAAATAAAACTAGCAACTAAAATAATCCAGTAAAACAATTCAGCAGTTTTTAGGATCTGGGGGTTTTCTTTCTAAACATGCCTTACCTAAAACAAACAGGCAAAATTAGTTGTTATTATTTACTGCAGTTTTGTGCAGAGATTGACAGGATTGGAATGAATGAATAAGTATGTGGTGCTTCCAGGTTATAAAGTGGAATCAGTGTTGACATCTGCATGCCTATTAATATTTCTTTACGTGCAATTGCCTGTAAATTTAACACTGACTGCTTTTGGCAAGCAGCAATATCTTAAGACATCTTCAGACAAAAAATATTCAGTCTTTTTATCTACATTTGATTGTCAGAATCTGTTTATAAATCTACTATGCACGTTTACGGCTTCCTTTAATTCTGTGCTGCACCACCAGACAATATTACTAACTGTTTTATGTGCGTATGCTTTTCCATTTATGTGGGATGTGGCAGCAAACAATATGCATAAGTTTTCCAGATCTTGAGTGACAGGTAAGATAGAAAATGGATGTCATGATCCATACTATTGTGTGCGGTACAGTATTGATTATTTAGTGATAGGGAGGCGCAACAAAGTTTTTGACATGTCTCTGACTTCTGAAAGCATACGTGATCCTCACGCTGGGTTTCCAGCTCTCTAAACAGATACTGAAATTGGTCAAGTGTTACATAGCTGGCTGAAACTGTGTGTTGAAATTCACTGCTAAAAGAAAAAGAGAGGTGAAATCCCAAAGGAAAGTAAAATGCTCACTTTAAAGATCATGTTTTAAGGATAAACATAAGTTGAAACAGCTTGAAAGGAGACCCATGGCAGGATTTGGGCTATGCCTGAATTGATCTGAAAGCTCTGTTCTCTTCCTATTTCCAGTCCCCATTTCCCTTGTGCTGGTGCTGGGGAAGAAGATGGGAAAATTTGTCAACCTTTTATGCAGTAACTGCACAAGGGGAAATCCCCCTTGATTAGCCTTGATTGCATCTTGCAATCATTTACAGAATCAGAGTTAGGCTTTCTAGGGCTCATTCCTGTGTGAACTGCATCTCCAGCACGCTCCTTTAAACATCAGAAGGTGGAAAAGGATTTAGCAAAAACCTTTGTGGAAACAATTTAGTAGTGAAAAGTACTGCTTTTGGCAGTGGGGATAATATCTCCAGATATTCTTGAGTGTGGTATTCATTATATATTTGAACTAGAAGGAAGTTTTAGATAAAAAACTCATAAGGTGTAGATTATAATCTTTGGATAATATTAACATTTGGAGGATAAAGCAGAAACAGTTGAAATATCCAGGCCACTCCTGTGAATAGTTGCCTAATATTATTTTGGCTAATAGCTCCATTTGGGGCTGACACATTGAAGATGTGTGAATCTGTCCCTGATTTCCTTTTTCTGGCAAGGAGAAGCAAAAGACAATATTTTTAGATTTAAAATTACACACAATATGGTGGGTCAAGGACAAAATTCTCCTCCTTGACTGGTTATCGAAATAGCTAAAACACCAAAACATACAGATGCTCTTCTGCTCTTGTTAGCCTTGATGCAACGCAAAGAATACTGTACCAGAACGAAGCTGTGAATCTGAGAATTCCAAGTTTCTTTTAGTGATAACTGTATGTCACAAATTTACCTTAAGCATCCTGTTTTGGACGGCCACAACACAGAAAAAACTATTCATTTTTTGAATGGAAGGATAAGACCTACCACTAGATCTTTTCCCACAAGTTATAGGGTAATCAGACTGTGCATGGGCAGAGATACCAGTTTTTTTTTGAATGTTTTTCAGTAATACTTCATGAGTGGTTTATTGAAATCAAACTAAAATAAACAGTACAGGGAGGCTGCAGGCTGTGGCTACCTGATGGTTGTAGGCATTCACAGTGCCACCATGAAAACCATGAAAGTGCTGAACCGTGCAAGATGCCAGTAGTAGAAATAGAAATGACTGTATTTGGCTCCTATCAGTAATGCATGAGACAGCATATTCTGTAATGAGATACTGTGTGCTGTAACAGAAGAAAACAGACTGAGGCTTGAACTTCTTATTTCCAGTTGTGTGTGATTTTTTACAGGGAAGATCATAAATGAAGAAGTTTCATTAAGGCAGTCCAAAAACCTGGATAGGGCAACTCTGACAGGACACAGAGCTATATCTGGGGAAGATATTAATCTCATAATTTAATCAATACAGTTTTTGCCCCCACCACTAATCCCATTACTGAATTGTGTGTCGCGGTGTCTACAATGATACCCTGTTAAGGCAAATTCTTCTTTCTGTCTAGCCAGCTGTCAAGTAGGCAGCACAGGCAGCCTCCTTTTTATGCTGCAGTTAGTACAGCAAGCCTGGTCCTGTGGTGCTGAAACCAAGGGTATCTTCCCCTTAAAGCAAGAAATTCATTCTTTTATTCCTACCACATTTTCATTATTAAGAAAAAACTATGATTCATAAAGTATTACCCTATGGCAATATGCAGAGTTTAATATTAATGCCATTTTATTAAAAAAAGAAAATCCTCTAGACTAGAAAAGATTAATAAACTCAAGCATGAATAAATACTAGCATCTTCCAGGAAGCTACATCTGTGCCCTTCATCTCCCATTTTTTGACATCCTGTGAACATCTCCAGACAGTTACAGAACATTTTCTCTTGGGCAAAAAACCCGTCATGGATATGAATGTGTTCAGTAGTCTTTGAGAAATGTCTAGAGGTCTTGTAATTTCTCACTCTCACAGCTCCAAGCTGGCTGTGTTCCACAACCAGATTTTACACAATAATCAGACAGTTGCTCAAAAAATTGTTACTCAGCCCTTTTGCCTCAGAAAACATCCCTTCCATGAGATTCTGCCTGTTCTGCTGACTGATAAGAAAATGTACATTCAAATTGGTCCTGCTCATAAGAACTATGACTGACAACACTGAGCAATTTGAGAACCACAAGCTTTAGGTCATTCCTAGGTTCTTTTGAATCAGCATGAAATGTGCTTCTGTGCCGAGACGTCCAACCCTGTAATTTCAAGCTTCCATTTTATTCTTGGCAATCTTATCTCTGAAAGGCAGAATAACTGCAGTAATTGCACATCTCATTTCAGAAAAATAAAGAAACATTCATTTTCCATTTTAATAGTTTACTGGAAACTGGCTCACAGGGAATGAAGAAACTGATAATGAATGAAAATGAAAAATAGCAAGACCCAATTACTCACTCGTGCCAGGCTGGTTCCAGAAGGGACTTTATACGGGACATACTTTCTGTAGATATGTCCAACTCGAGAACATGGAACATCATACATGCCACCTCCACACATCCACACCTGGAAAGCAGACAGAAAGCAAATGAAAGAATGATTCCTGGAAACAAATGAGGCAAAGAAAGTAGTTTAACTAACTGAAAATAACACATCATTCTGTGCTGACCCCTTCCACAGCTATGGTGGCCTTCTTGTAACTGGGATATGGTAATTCTGGTAACTGGGATATGGTAACATGGAAGACTCTCCCACTCAGAATCTCACTGTGCAAAAGTGTATGTTTGAAAGAAAATGATAAAATAGATAGAAATAGAAATAAAATAGAAAGGTTTGGGTTGGAAGGGACTTCAAGTTCAGCCACCTTCACTGTGCTTGCCTGTTTGTGTTATTGTGGATATATCTACCTGCTCCTGGAATTCAGCTCCTGACTGACTGTGCTACTCGTACTGTGAATGGAGAAAATAGGGGTTAGAGTGAAGGCTTGAATTACAAACTGATTTAGGTAGCTGCTTCTTATGGATCGTTTGTGTATCAGCCCTTACAGTCCCTTAGCAGTTAGCTACAGCATCCGGCTGAGACCTCATAATGAAATGTTTGAGGATCTAACCTCATTACAGAGCAAACCTAAATACACTAATATAAATGTCTAAGGGAGGCTTGAAACCAGTGAAAGTGGCTTTTTCCTTAAATTCCATGGATGCCAATGTGCAATCGGGTAGAGCTGAGAGCTACTTGGGAAGCTGTTGCTTATTACCTCCCAATACAGAATTGACTAAGGCACAGGAGCCTCTGGAAATGTCATCTACTCTCCTAGTGAACACAGTTCTTCTCAGGGAGGAAGTTTTCTGGTGGATTTGGAATGGAGACCAAAATGAAGGCTCTGCCTCCATGCCAAAATAGCTTATTACCACCCAGAGCAATCTTGCACGTGGTCATCCCATTTGGACATGAGGATCATTTTCTTTAAAAAAACCCATTTTGTAAAATCTGCCTCTTAAATAAACCTTGAAATCCTCACTGGTTTCATCTCATGACAGCTAATTCACTGTGAAACGTGCATAAACATAGTAAAATATCATAAAAGCAAGAATGTTAAAATAATGTTATTCACTTCTCTAACAATATTTCCTTTGTATGTTACATCATCTGTACTTCTTTTAAGTGGGAATTTTCTCTCTGTGCTTGTCTTCAAACAACTCAGTGCACCAATGAAAGCACAGACCTATGTTTACTATTTGTTCTTGTTTTTAAATGGAGATGTCATTTCAAAGCCTAGACAAATTATTACTGTGATCAATCAAGGTTTCTTAGCCTTTGAAGAATGGACAGCATAGCAGTGTGACCCAAAGGTCAGCCCCAGCACAAATTTAAAAGACAAGAAAGCAGAAATTTTATATATATACACACACACATATATAGGTCAGTTACTTGAACTGAGGCAATGAGAGCTGCAGTAGACATATATTGCATTTCCTCTAAAGCAGTAGGATAACAGTTAAAAAAAAAAAGAAACCTCAGTCAGATATGCTGAGGCAGTAACAAGTGGTAGGAAATAACACTGTGTTAGGCTTATATTTGATAGATATAAAACCTGAAAATGCTGTGCTGCATCTGAGGTACACTGTGCAGGGTAATTGAAATGAATCTTGGGCTGCCTCGGAGGACATTTAGCATCTGTTCCTGTTTATCTTTCATCTTCAGAATGGTATTAAAAGCATTTTTTATATTTTCCTGAGAAGATAAACTCTGACAACTTTGTCTTCAAAATGTGCATTTTTATGTCACATGCATTAAATACAAAAAATTGGAGAATGACTTCTGTGTTAAGTATTACAGACCTCCAGTATACCATGAAATAAATTCAGGTGGTGTGGGACATTTGGCAAAATTATATCAGAAGCAATGAAACTCTCAGGATCGTTAATGTCTCCTTCTTACAAAAGCAATGAATCTGGTCTGCAGCTGAAGTATAAAAAACAAAGATGAAACCAAAATAATGCAATTCCAGCTTGGAAAGATCAAAAGAGTAGTTTATGTGTCAACTAGAGACTATCTCACAATTTATCTTTATATGGCTCCTTCCAACAGACTGTTGCAAAACACTTTATAGGGATAGTTGAGAGCAAAACGCAGGCATTAACACAAGCTTTAAAAGAAATTAAGCTGTGGTTATGTGGCTTTGTTCCTGACTGGAGTTTAGATGCCACAGATGTATTTTTTGGCTCTGTTCTAGAGCTCCTGTGGGATTTTGAGTGAATCACTCTCTTTTCACATTACTTCTTTGTCTTTTAAATTAAATTTTGCTTTCTCTTGTCATTCCCCCACCTTATCTCTCTAGTTTATGAGTGATCCATCCTGGAAACTACCTGGAAAATGTAAATACTGTGCATGCAAGACAGATTCCAATCCATATGTTACACTGTAGTCATAATTACTGCAGTAAGAGACGATTTTTGAGCAGTGGAGGATGTGTTGCTGGGGAAAAGGAACATAAACATACAACAAATTATGCAAAAGATTTAGAGGGTACCGAATGGACTTTAGATTAAGCTTCAAAACTAACTGAGAAATATACTACTGCTGAGAGTCAGTAACAAGACAGACAACAGTGAGAGACATTGAAATGAAGGGAAAATACAAACAGTAAACTGGTGGAAGAGGAATATAAAGTATTTCATGCAAAGGTGACAACTTGGTGCTCTTCATATTGTGCAACAGGGATAGACTTCAAACAGGAGAAATGTATTACAACAGTGGGGCTGAAAAAGTTATAGAAAATAAGAATATAAAAATTTTATGGGATTTTTCACTCTCCTTGAAATATAAGCCAAAAGAACAGATTTGGCAGTTGTAGAAAAGGAGAAAGAACAATATTTTCCTGTGAACTTTTATATGCAGTGAGAATGTTCCTCTAAACAAAAAAAAAAAAATTGAAAAATAGGATCATTGACTGCAAACTTACAGTCAATGGGTTCACAAATTACAAAACCATTTACTGGAGGTGCAGTGGGATTTCTTGTCAGGAAATATTAAAACTGTACTATGTAAACTGGGAACTGATGACTGTGGGTATTTCGACAATACTCAGCAGCACCTCTCAAATTCTGTGAAAACTGGCAATACTCCACATTTTTCAGTCCGTCATATAGATTACAACTGCACTGAAAAGTGGTAGTGCTCCTCCACTCCCTATCTCCTGCCAAGATTGACAGCTGTGGAGGGAATAATGATTATGATGATAAAGAAAGGTATTAATGAACTTGGAGGTGTGTTTTGGAAAACAGGGATGAAGAGAATTTGGAAAATGTATTGGCATGGATAAGGATAAAACAACCATAGATACAGATGACTACCATCATGAGGCTAGGGAATCACCATTAGCATTTTTGTTAAGGTATGATTTACAATGCCTAAGGAATGTCTACTGCCAAGGTTTTGGTAGCGGGGGGGGGAAATAGGGTTGGCTTCTGTGAGAAGCTGCCAGAAGCTTCCCTCAGGTTCATCAGGCCCAAAGGCAGCTGGCCCCAGGATGGACATGCCCCTGTCCAAGGTCATCAGCAATGGCGGCAGCGCTTCTGGGATAACAGATTTAAGAAGAGGAAAAAGTTAACTGTGCCAGAGAGAACAGTGACACCATCTCTGCAGACATCAAGGTCAGGGAAGAAGGAGGGGGAGGGGGGAGGAGGTACCCTAGGTGCTGGAGCAGAGATTCCCTTGCAGCCTGGGGTGAAAACCACAGTGAGGCAGCCATGTCCCTACAGCCTCTGAAAAGTTCGTGGTGGTGTAGAGATCATAGAGATCCACCTGATGCCCCTGGAGGACCTCATGCTGGAGCAGGTGAAGAGTATGAGGAGGAAGGAGCAGCAGAGACAACGCACGATGAACTGACCATAGCTCCCATTTCCTGTTCCACTGAGAGTGAGGAGGAAGAGAAAATAGGGAGTAAAGTTGAGCTTGAAAAGAAGAGAGGGGGTGGGAGGGTAGGTGTTTTAAAATTTGGGTTTATTTCTCATTGCCCTACCCTGATTTGATTGTTAATAAAATATTTTTTCCCCAGGTCAGGTCAGCTTTGCCCATGATGGTAACTGGTGAGTGATCTCTCCCTCTCCTTATCTTGATCCATGAGCCTTTTGTTATATTTCCTTTCCCTTACTCACATGAGAAGGGAGTGTTAGAGCTGCTTTGCTGGGCATGTGGCATACAGCCAAGGTCAACCATAAGGTCTTCAGGAAACACAGGCCATTCATATCTTTTGCTACTCTGTGTTGTGATTACTACATAAACCATGCCTGTCTGACAGATTTAAATTTAGGATTTCCCAAATAGTACCTTTCCTTGTTATTGTGAAGAGATGCTATCAATCAGGTGAGTTCCAGTGCTTTGCCAGCTTTCATAAGTCTAGCACACACCAAAGAGTACTGTTAGCAAGATGTCATACATCTTTTTAATTTAAAAAAATTGATCCTGATGTTGTCAAAAAATAAAATTCTGAACACTTTCCTACGTAAAAATTTATCTAAGAAACTCTTTAATGAAGAGGTCATATTTTGAGACAGTCTGTGGCTGTGTCACCATTCAGAGTACTCCAAATAATTATTTGCCAAGCCTATCAGTGTAAGACGTAGCACCAAGACAGGACACCTGCCCGACAGGCTGTAGATGTGGGCGTTCTAAGAAGGAGTAAATTGTCATCTCTAGATTCACTCTAGTGAAGCCAAGGAAGCTGAACCAGTCTGGTTGTCTGGCTTTTTCACTGACTTTCACTGAATTTGGAACAGTTTGCAAATCCACTATCTTACCAAGTTTTGTGAACAGATTTGGTAAATTGAACTGTCTGGCCAACTTGTCCTCATTTAAATAAGTTTTAAGATGACTGAATCTATAGCTACAGTAGAACTTGCTGAAGCAGAAACCTTTCCCAAACTGATAGTGGTGATTCTGACACAACAAACCCCAATCCTTTCTCTCTTCCACCTCTTTGATTTTTCTCCTATTTTTTGTTATTTCAAACCAAACCACAATCATCTTTTTAAAATTTACATCTCCTAAATTTTTCCAGTAGAAATTTACTCCTATTTGGCAGTCATTTCTAAAGATTATATTTCTCTGCTTTTAACACTAGTAAGGAAGGACAAGGACCCTAAACTCATTATGTAGTAATGAGATTGATCCAGAGAGATGACTGAAATGAGACCCAGTGTGACACAGCTGCCTCCAAAAAAAAAAAAATCCTCTCACTTGAACAAAACACACTGGGACAATCTTGTGTCTCAATTTCCAATTGTGTTACCATGGTTTCTATACAAAGTCTGTAGAGAACAACAAGTATATTCCCTGAAAAGATGAATCAAAGGAATACTTGAAATAGGATAATAAAATCATGGGTGATCTGTCAGACACCATTGTGACAGCTAAAAGTAACTACGTATATTTGCCTCTGAAACAATCTAAATGGACAGAACGTAAATCAATATATTCTAAACATACAGTCTAGCTATTGAGTTTCCCCTGCCTTCCTGTTTTATTTTGCTGAGGTATAAAAATGATTTGAAGAAACATGAGAGTAAGCCAGTTAATGCAAAACATTTTGCTGTTCTTGGAACTCCTGTAAAGACAGCCTGTAACACTGTACATTTCATTCAACAGAATAGTGTCAGCACTGTTTTAATTGCAGCTGAAACTCAGATTCAGCAAGATATCCGATATTAGTCATGGCTGACATGCTAAATTAATATAAAGAGCTTTACACTGACAGAGTTTGGAAGTAGGCTGGAAAGATCCTGGAGCTAAATTTGAATTGCAATTTCAGTTCCAAGCTTTATCCAAACATGTTTGACTCAAACCATCTAAGTCATGAAACTCTATCAAGTCCTTGAAAAACTTTGCATGTAGCGACCAGGAGGTAAAATTTTTATGTCCTTGGGTATACTGAAAAATGAACTCAGTTTTCAAAATTAGACATGTTAGTCCTCAGCAAACTAGTACAAATGCCTGTTTTACGTGTAGAAAGTAACGCGAGTTTCCGCTCTACATGTAAATGCCAAGTAACTGATTTCAATACACAGGTGCACATACAGGATATGAGGGTATACCGTAACATGCCTGGTTGTACATAACTTGAGCACTTGAAAACTCCCCATATGTCATTACAATAATTTAAATACAATTTAAAAAAATCTACTTTGGAACAGCTGGTCTGCGGACAACAGCTCATTGCAGCTGAGCTGCTCTAGTGATCCACTGCTACTGAGAGGAGTCTTTCTTCCTATGACTTTCTCTATTTCCACTCATTTTCTTGAGCTGACTCCAGGGGACCCTATCCCCAGGGATGATTAAACTTGTTGATGTGGACAGAAAAATTATTCCATTTTCTTTTTTACTGGATTAGTTCTCTGTTGGCTTGTTGAACTGAGCTCAACACTTGAGCACAAACACAGCATCAGAGTGAAGGTAAGTGGAGAAGACTTGATAAAAGGAAAAAGGTGGAACTTCATTCTTCGACAGTAGTAAGCTACCATGTTTTCAGAGGGAGCTGCACTCTGTGTAATTTTTGGATGGCTTCTGGAGCAATTTTTTATGGCACTGTAGAAATTCCTAATGAAAAGAAGTATTGTACTAAACTAATTTAAGTTAAAAGACAGAAGCCCAGATGAATAAAAGCATTGTGATAACACCAGCAGGAAGTATTCTAAGAAGTGGCTTGATGACTTACCTTAAAGGAGATTTCATACTGCTCTCCTCCCCATATTTCTAATCCTGGATCATAGCCTCCCAGCTCCCAAAACCATTTCCGGTTAACAGCAAATAGACCTCCAGCCATTACAGGAGACCTGAAGGATAAATAAAACAACACAAACAATAATGAAGATGTTTGGACCATGTGTGTGTGCCTCCGGGTATGTTTGTACGAATGCTGTTTGAATTGCGAAGATATGAAAGACATATATATGAAGAGTAGTGTAACCAAACAATATTTACCTTTATTCCTCCAAAAAGGGGCTCTAGATGAGAAACAGGCAATGTGGTAGATCTACAGAATAGCAGACAGTCATGCACAAACTCCTTTAAAAAAAAAATCCCAACAAAACCAAGCCCTAAAATGCAATAGCTGCCCCAAAGAACAAAAGTTCTGTTTGTTGCTAAGTAACAGAGAAAGAAAGGGACTCTGGAAACCTGCCAAAGTACTTAAGGAGTCTCAGTACCCCATGTGAAGTAATGTGCATTTGAACTGAGCAANGCATTTTTGCTTGTACCAAGAAGACCATGTTTCTAAAGCAGTAAATACACTGACAGCTCTTAGGATTCAAATATTGCTCCTCAACTGATTCCTTGAAGTTGAGGTGGAAGGGGAATACAAAGGCATCTGTGCTGTGCAGCTTTCTTAATAAAGTCCAACTCAGCTATGCAATTCCATCAATGCAGATCAACATTAGCCTTATGAGTTTTAGAGCAAGAGGCCAGAAGAAACACATTCATGCTGATGGCTGGTCAGAGAGAGAAGAAAAGACAAAGCCACGGGAGATCTGGATGGCTTCCCGGCAATGTTTCCTTAGCAGAGAGCCCACATGAAACTGGTTCCTATGCCCTGTGTCTTGCAACAGCGAAGCCCCAAGGGAAAATTANAGCAGTAGAGATGATAAAATAGCAAGCTAACAGCTGAGTGGTCTCTGCCACCATCAGGCAGCCAGTGAATCTCCATGCATGAATGTTAGAAAATTATCCCCTCATTTACATTCATGGCAATGAGAAACGTTATGGATAATTTTCCTTTCACTTCTATATGGTAGCAAAAAAAAGAAAAAAAAAAATTAAACTACCTATTTTCATGATTCTTACAGACTAATTTAATTTTCCTTTAGAGATTACATTTTTAAAAGCATATAGAAGCTTTGAGAAACAAAGCTTTGCAAAAAGAATCCGAACTGGCAAGGCTGTGCACTGTAACATACACTGAATGCTAACACCTTTTTACTTTTATTGACATTTCATATTTCAATATGTTCATATTTCTTCAGAGAAATAAATTCAGTGGAGATTTTATTAGAAACCTTCCCCTGAGGATTCTGATTTCTACATAATATTTTCAATTCCTACCAAAGTAAATCTAATTACAACATGTCCTTTTTGACTTCAGGTTTTAAATAATCAAAACATAATGTCCTTTTATAAAGAAGGACTTGTATAGAGAATGCTTATAACTGAATTGCTACTGACAGAAGAAATGTAGTCCCAGAAATCACTCAGAAAATGCAGGATTTCTCTAATTCTCAAAGATACAATATCTTTCCTAAGCATTTCTCTCAGCATAGTGAATGGCCTATTAAAAAAGCAACTGCTGCAGGTAAATCAGATGTAAGACAAAAAAATCAGAGACTTAAAATTCCAAAATAATTGGCAAATACTTACAAATTATATTTGAATCAAGAGATTTTTCCAGTGATAAATACTGAGTAACAAAACCCCTTGTTCTTTTGATGTGAAAGTTCAGAACATTTATTGTAATTTACAAAACTACCTAATGACTGGAACAGTAACAAACTCCTAATTTTTGCTTTTCCTTTAAAAAAAGAGAAGAAACTGAATGTAATGTTGCCCCATTAATTCTTATTCCATGAGATGTTCTGACATTTGTTGTTTTGTAGGAAGAGTAATGAAGAGGAAAAGCAGGATGGCCTTTTGGTTTTCATTAGAGTGGAATTAGTAATAAGCTGTGTGAAACTGAGTGCTTGGCACAGCATGAATTCCACTCCACAAGCCGCTACTGCTGAACAGGCCTTAAATTGTCTCCAAAATATGAAGACAAGATTCCAGTCTTGCAATCATAGCTGATATGAAAAATCCTTATGTATCAATAGGATCACTTACATGGATAAAAGAACTGCACTGAGCCTAAAGAAGAAGAATTATTCCCTTGTTTAGAGGCTTCTGTATAAAAATGTCAAGTACAAAGCTATGTTTGTAGAAGTAATTTTTTCATGAAACATCCTACTCAGATGCTCAAACACTCAGACTTGAGCTATTATAGCATAATATTATGTGAGTAATTACAGTGGAAAGCTGTAAAGTGTTTATGGTCAAAACATTAAAAGGATAAAGACTCCTAAAACATCAGAAAAGCTGGATAAGGGTAAGGGTAAGTTTAGTTTGCTAAACTAAAAAATATTCATAAAAATCCTTCCACGTGAGAACTACTGCACAGACTCACTGAATATACTTGAAAGAACAATATTGGAAAAAAAAGCTAGCTGATCAAAAAACGGCCCAACTGGTCAAAGATTGCTGTGCTGAGACAGAAAGAGAATTTGGTTTCGTTTGAGTGTAAAACCCAACCCCTAAACCTCACAAACTTGCTTTGCAAAAAATGACATACTGAGGAGAAAGGCAGGCAAATGCTTAATGTGAAAAGATAGCTTACAAACAAAAAACCTGCACTAAAAGAAGTATAGGAGTAGCTCAAACTGTAGCCAGCAAAGATTTTTATAACTGCTTGCAATTAGCATGCAGAGGAAGGAAAGAGAGAATCTCACCTATGAATTTTCAAGGAAAGAGAAAAATGACATGAACTTCAAAGGAGTGTGAAGCTACTTGCATTAGAAACAAATGTGGTATGTCGCAAACAAGCAAACTGCATAGCAGGGTTGAGAATCATTACAGTGCAGGAGTGATACATACAGTGGAACGAAAGGACTTCTGAAAAAGGAGGAGAAGCTTTGACAGCCTGCAGAACGAAAATGAGGGAAATGGGAAAGCACTTGTGCTGGACGACGTGCACTGTAGCTACACTGATAGGAACCACCTGCCCCAAACAGCTGAAATTTGGCCATTATAATCAAATCCAGGGAATGGCACATATTGCACTCTGCACCCCTCTCTATAACCCAGACTGATTAAAGGCTCTGTGCTGAACTACTGAACAGAGATGGATGAATGCTGCAGAGAGGAGTCCATCTCATGCAGGATATATCAGAAAAACTGACCTTCAGTACCAAACCCATTGACACATTATACAAAAACAAGGCAAATAGCTCGCAACAGAAATCAGGACTAGGTCCTACTGACCTTGTGGCATCAGGGATGGAAAAGGAGGAAAGGGGCCCTGCTGCTGCTGGCACAGCGGCAGCTCCAGAAATGACTGGTGACCTATTGAATGCAGCTTTGAGCTAGGCTTCTGCATTTTTTATAATGAATTTCAATGTCTTGTTAAGCAAGAAGTGTTCCTTCGCCCTAGTGATACCACACGAAGGCATCTCAGGAGGGGGAATAAATTCAGTTGCCTTGTTTCATCAGTGACTGCTCCAGGTCCTCTCTACAGTGATTCCTGATATTGTATCAAAGCTTCTTAAAGCAAGTAGCAGAAGCTGACAATAATCCTAGATAAAAGGATTAAGGTTCTAAAAAACCTGAAAGTTAAAATTTTTGGATGTGTAATGTAAGTGACAGACTTGGCTACTTGGAGGAAGTGAATGCAGAAGTAAACCAAACTGAAATTGAGTTGATGAGATGGCAAGAAAGTGATGTAGGTTAAAAAAATAAATGACAAAAATAAAAACTTAGTGGTTGCTCCACCTAAAGACAGTTTCTATACTGTGCATAGAAAAAGATGACAAAGTAGCTGAAATAAATATTGGTAAGTCTTCCAGAATTTCTCAAGAAGTAAAAAAAAGAATATTTTATGTACCTAATTCCCTTATCAAATATAATTAAAACTTATTAAAATGTGTTTTTAAATGTACCGACTCTTTTATATTTAATATTTCCATAAGGCATTGTTTTCTTTCATCCATTCCAACAACATGACCCATTTCAACGTTGATGAAATCAACATTCAGAAAATAAAACCTGTCTCTCTGACCTTAGCCTGTAGCAGTTACTCTTTCTTTTTTAACTCAAGTGTCCTTTTTCCTGAACAACTTTTACCCTAGATAAATGTATGTAAACTACCAGTTCAAATGAACATTATGCTGAAACATGTAGCAGCCAAGTTGTATTAAACTTAACTCCCAAGACTCTCTATAATCATCTTCAATTTTTAAACTCCACTTTTGTTTGGAGAATATTAAGATAAAACCCCATTCTTCAAATGGTGAGCCAGAAAGCTGTGGAGAGTCAGCTACAAAGAAACCTCTGAAAGTGCTTGACCTTCAGTTTATAGAAGTTCTCAGTGTAATTTCATCACACATTCTTATTTTTTTTACCACATTGCTAAACTTCATTAAAAAATCGTATTGTAAAAAAGCAATGAGTCCTTATGTGGGTGTTGGGGCCCTTTTAGCCTTTTCTCTCATATTTAGAAAATTAATGAAAAAGAGGTGAGCTGGGTAGAGATGGAAGACTCAGAAGAAAAGGCTTCCCCTTCCCATAATTACCTCTCATAATCCAAGGGAAATCTGTCTGAATTATTGTTAGAGGATATCTACAGCACTCAAACTAAACAGGTGGATCAGCACAAATGAGCATCCTGAAGCAAAAAGTAAATGAAAGCTTATGGAAATGTCCTGCAGGCAATGGTATTCAGAAGGATGAAACCAAGGAGCAAATTAACAGCTGGAAGTCATACTAAGGAGACAAATCTAATTCACAGGCAGTCTCTCACAAGATTGAGGCCTGAGTGCTGCAAAAGCAAAAAAGCAGAGCTGATAGCAGCACCTCAGCTGAGCCACATTCATGACATGGGGCGGGATGGATCTTGGAATGTGCAGTTCAACAGCAGCAAAAAATCCTTCAATCTATTAGTAGGAAGTAAGGACTCCTGGAGAAAACAAAAATAACCTCTAAACACGACTTGAAACAACTGTCATTTTAGCACTTTTTCATATTGATGGGTATTATCTGCATTCATAGTTGTCGCTTGAAAAGATAATCTTTGAAAATTAAATGTAGAAATAAAGTTAGATTGGAGGCAAAAGAGTATCAACTGTTGAAAAAACCAGGAATTTTAGGTTTCCTGACTTTTGCTGAGCTTTGATTTGATTTTATGTTTCTATTAATAGCAACAGTTCATTAAATCCCATCACTATCTTCAAGAAAGTTCTCTCAGAACATATGGGGGCAGTATCCGAACAGAATTGCTATCTAATGTTTTCTTCCCCTCTTTAGGCAGAGAGATATAAACCAGAGAATTATCTTCCAGGGCTTACTTTTTCTTTATTGATTTAATTAAGCCCAGTATAGCATCATACATGAAGTTTAAATTCAAGGAGAAATTTTCCATTTCATTAAAGGTAATAAACCATTCCTTTTGAAACATAACCACTGTCCTGAAAATAGTTTTGAATATATTTTCAAAATAGTCCTTTAATTGAGACTTTGTCCTCCCAAGGCAGATTCCTAGATTACAAATCCAATCAGTTAGGAGTCTGCTGTCAAAAGTTGATTTTGACTAAGTTATTTGGATTACTACAGCTCTATGTTTTCTAGAACTCTAAAACATTATGTATTTATTGCAGATCAAAATAGATTTAAAGACATCACAGTCCACCCCAAACAGCTTTGTACATAAAGTGTACATCCAGCAGCTTGGGTGGTTTTAAGAATGATGGGTGAGGAAAAGAAGCCCTTCTGATAAATATACTACAGGCTACTGTATAGCACCACGTGCATATTTGTAGCAGTAGGGAACTGCAAAAAAAGACCAACAAAGCAGCTGAATTGCAATCATCACCACAAACTCCACACAAAAGAGAAATCTTTGCTTGTTCTGGATCTCCTGCAGTATTTCAGGCTCCAGCTTTGTGCGACACCAAATTGGTTCAGCTGGGGAAATGAGAAGTGTCAGTATTAAAGCAGTGCAAGGAAATGGCACCTGGAGTTTCAGTGGTTTTTCTTTTCTGTTCCTGACACTATTCACACAGCAGATCAAACTGAATAGTTAGTGAAGGTCATTTCCAGAACATTTCTGAGTTGCCAAGGTTTTGAATAAGTAGAAGTACAGTTACAATAACCTTCTCTTGGTTTTTTAGCAAAGTCTCTAAAAATACTGCTGCCTAGCATCCTGATGGAATTAGCTTTTCTTCAGGGTCCCACGACCACTCCTGGTGACTCTGAATCAAACAGACAGAGCTCTCACACTAGGCTAACCAGATGAGACACATAGTTAATGATATGGCTGTGATCTGCCATGGAGCTGAGAATGTCGATGAATGTTATTCCTTTGATCAGTGCTTCCACAGTACTGTCAGCAAGTGCCCCCACTCTACCCTTACGCATAAACACTGCTTCAAACGCAAGCAGGAAGTGGGGACAAAAGGTAATTTTAATATTTCATTTATGTCTGTCTTTGAGGATTAATGCAGAAGCCTAAAAAGAATCCATGCTGACAGGGAGGGAGGCTGGAGCTTGTGTAGCTGTGCCATTGCTACAAAAAGCAGCTCATCCATTTGCCAGTGGTCAAAGACTTCAAGAACATTAAGTTTTAAGCAGGCAAAAAAAATTATGCCTGAAGAGGCTAATATGCAGCCACAGGTATGCTAGGATCCTGAAAATGTTCTCTTAGATGCATCATTGCCATTTATTAAAGCTCTATAATTTGCTGTGTCACCCTATTATAGAGGGTAATGGGGAGGCAGGCCTTAGGTTTCTCCCAGTCTGCACCAGAGGCACAAGAATCTTTTCTTGTAAAAAATGTGATGCAGTGAAAGTAGTTTTTCAAGTATAGAACTGACAGGAAAAAACCCCCCTGGAAAGTACCTCTTAATGGAGCATGAAGGAGCTAAAAACGGATGAGGTCGAGCACCTGATTGTCCCATGACAGCATCTACTTTTAATGTGACGTTGTAAAGATGGACAGGCTGTAGAAAACCAGGGAAATGAACCTTCCTGGTTTGTTATCAATTGCAGTGAAATTAAGCTAAGCATGTGAACTCTGCACCTGACTTTGAAGGCAAATACAGATAATCAGTTTGCCATGGAGCTCTGCTAATTTACACAGGCCACAGTGGAAACTGCTGAGCCAACCCTACTGATCTCAGAGTTGGGAACAAGAATCCCTACACGGTGCAAGTGAGACAGCCAACCTCCTTCACCCAAGGAGCTGCACACTAAAATTCTCTTCTAGCTGGAAGGTACAGGATACATTTCTAAGACCAGCTAGCAAAAGAGGACCTTTGGGAGTAATTCAAAGGCAGAATAATGGGAGATGATATGGCCTCAGGCTGGACCGGCTACATTGCTGGCTTTTAGGTGACTCACCAACAGAGACTGCAGCTGCCTCAGAAGCTTTTTCCCTCCTGGATCCAGAAGCTCACACAGCCTGGCTACTCCTGTACCAGCGCTGTCCCACTGCCTGCCATGTAACAGCACATTAGGGGGTCACCCTAACCTACAGATATCTTTAAGGAAAATACTGCAAGAAAAAATTGAGAACTGAAAAAAATAACATATAAACAATGTAACTGCATTAACTGAAACCCCAAGACTCCTGCCACCAGAAAACTTGCTTCCAGAAAAAATATATTCTTTTGAATTTAAAATAATTACATATATATATATAAGGCATTATGGTTATTTTAAGAAGCATCTCAAGATTTGGAGAAACTGATTTGGGCAATCAATAATGCCCAAATAATTTAAAAAATGTGCTAGAGATAGTCCTATCACTTCAGAATTACATTAGAAAGCACAAAAAAAATGTGTATCAAATCCTGAACTGGCGGGAAGGTAAGTTGAACAGTAATAAGAAATCTTGTAAGTGGTGAGAAGATCACAGAATCTTCTGGGTTGGAAGGGATCCACAAGTAAATGGCCTGTACAGCAATCAAAACCACAACCTTGGCATTACTTGCAATATGCTCTAACCAACTGAGGTAATCTAACCTAGACAGGCTTTATTGTTAAGAGGTTACAAAAAACCACCCCCAAACCCACCAAAAACCAACACACACAAAAAAAATCAGAAAAAGCAAATGCATAAGCACAATCAGAAAAATCTTTGTCAGAAATGGCTGCTACTGACCCCACTGAAACTGTAATTTCACTTGATCTCCATCACTGGCCACATTCATCACCTCAAATAAATGATATTATATCATTTAGATAATTACTGACAGATAGCCTCATTAAGTAGATGGCATTCATAGGTGGAATTGGTAATACTGTTATCATTTTACAGACTACACAAAGAGTGCTCAGTGCTTCTGATGCAATGGGCTTCTTAGGTCTTCTGAGAAATAATTCAAATGCAGATTCAAAGATGACTCTGGTTCCACTTTAAGGCCTTGAGTCCTCACTTTTCCCCAGCTTCTCAGCCTCAAAGGTGGAGGCTGTCCTTGGGGTCGCAAATCAAATCTCAGTGAGAGGTAAAGGTGCAGCTGTCAACTCCAGCTTGGTGTCAGCACACAGATGGGCTTCAGGCCTCAGATCACCTGTTTTCCCCAAGGAGACAAATTGCTCCATCTGTCCAAGAACTTCTCACCATGGGACATTACTTTAGCCCCACAGATACTTACATCATCTCTGTTTATGCTGCAGTAATCTATCCTTGATCTTTGAGATTATCATCTGTTATTTGGTGGCCAGTGTCAGCACAGATTATGCTGACTGAATAAAATCTGTACCCCTCCAGAGGACAGAAATCTTCTGATGATGTACATCTATACTGTCACTATAACCTTCTTTCTTCTTGACCTCTTGATCTGAGTCTCCTGAATACTTGGCTTTGACCCTGTCTTATAGCTCATTCCCCAGCTCCCTGCCTAGGAAACTTTGCCAGGTTCCCTGAAAAACTCTCAGGGGATGCTTCTCTCTGCAGCTGGTGTGAACTGGGGAGCATGGATCTCACCAGCAGGTTTTACTCCTGCCACTCACTTTTGTAAATAAAAAAAAAATCCCTCACTACCAGCTAAACAGAAAGGAGAACTATAATGCCATAGAGACCAAGATAGTAAATCTGAATATTTTGCTAGAGACTGCATGTTCAAACTACTCGTCTTCAGCTAGCAGAAGAGAACAGAGCCCATAGAAAGTGTAAAGAAGAACAGTAATTAGGTCAGTCTAACATTTGTTGTCCTACTTCTGTGAAAATATGAAGAGCAAAACTTCAGTTGCACAACAACACAGAACCAAACTTTACTTCACACACAGTAAACTGTTGGCTGTCATTACCAGCAATAAGACAGGGGACTTATGGCTGTAAAGCAGCTGCTGTAGCATTCAGCCATTTTCTGCTGGCAAGGAAATAAAACCAAAAACAACTAATGAAAGATTTAAAGGAAAAATGTTATGCATGAACCTTCTTAGACATGCAATCAAATACAAATTGCAAACCACAAATAAGTACATTATGAGACAAAGAACTGCAGGTCAAAGACTGAAATTATTAGCATTGACAGAGTTGCATTTAAAGCTTTCATTCTGAAGTTATATATAGGATGCTATTCTTCTAAATGCTATGCTTATAAATTAAGTTAAAATGAAACAGAACACTACGAATATTTTCTCCTCTTAACTAGACTTTAAAAGCAGAACCATGCTTCCATCGTAATTACACAGGATGTTATTCCATTAACAATTAATACTCGGAGCAAATGGGAAAGCAAACAAATCAAAGGGAAAAAATCTGCTTTCAAGTATTGCTAAAAGAACTCCATTCATAATTTAGTTTTTTTATTAGTGATGAGGCCTAATCTCTCCACAGAGGCAGAAAAGTGATATGGTCACAACTAAATGGTGTTTTGGGCTTAGGTGAAGTGGATTCCTGACAACATCTTTCAATCACTTGCAGGTGCAACTATTCCTGGAGGCTCTACCTGCTCTACCTGGAAGGTACAATTTCTTGACAAAGAATAATAGCAAGAAAGAAAGACTAAGTACATTTTCTTAGAAGAAGAATGAGCTTCACAGAGGTCAGCACTTTGTCTTCATTGCTTCTCTTTCCAGAGCAGGGAGAACAGCTTCAAGCAAATCTGACACAGCATGCTCTGCCTTAGCCATTTTCTTCCTCCATACATCACCCTGTCTGTACCAATACCCTTTAGATACCTTCCTGTTAATCTAGGGGTGGTTTATACACCTGTGTTTTCCAAGGAGAAAACTCAGCATACTCCAAATCCCCATGAAGAAGCAACACACAAAGCAACCTTCCTCTTCCTGCACCCCAGGGGAGACTTGAGACTTGATTTCACTTCCTGGGGGATTCAATAAGTCAGAGAGAAATAAATGCAAGAGATGTACCACCTGTTTGGGGTTTTAAATTTTTTAAAGACACACCCTGTCTGCTGTAGGACACAGACGCTAATTACAATCAGGTGCCATCTGAAGTGATGACTAAGAAGAAAATTCAGATATAGTGAAAAAAAGTCTTCCTATATTTGTTTCAGTAAACTGAACAACTCTGAAATTACACAGTAGATGTGAGCACAAGATCCATGTATGCATTCCTGGTAGTCCTTCAAGATCATCACATTATTTACCGTGCACTAATAATAAAGATGGGTGCCAGGCAAAACTCCAAATGAATAATGACATTCTCCACAAACTCCCATTGCCATGAGCACAATGGTGACACATGAACACGTGTCCACATGATGAATACTGCACAACCAAGCCAATATTCCTTCACCTCTCTGTGGAATAATGAAGTTCAATCCACTGTCAAGATCCATTCAGAGCATGTGTATATGTATTTCATTATCAAGACAAAAGCCACAGACAAGTATGCAGCAAGGAATATCGTATTCTTGACAAACAATGTATGTAATAAAAAGCTCCTGTTTCAGAGAAAGGAATATAATCAAGAACATTTTTTTCCTCACATGACGGATTTTGAGTTCAGATTTCCAGCCACAGTTCTATCAATGAAGTACAGCTAATTTGTATTCTAGGTGTAATGTAAGATCTTTTAAATATATTTTCTAATAAGAAGTCAGCACATGATCTATTGTAGTAAGCAGTAAAACTCAAAAATAATCCATTTTCAGGATTATTGTGCATGGCTTATCTGACAATGTAAATAATCCTTTGAAATATCAATTCTTGCAAAAAAGATGTTTGTTTAGAAACTGATCCATGAGGAGGGCTTTCCTCAGTCGCCAAGCCACTCTAGCTGGGCGTCTATATTGACCTATAATACTAAATAAAATGTTTTTAGGGCTATTATGTAGGAACCCACATTTAAACCAATTCTTTGAAATATTATTTCACACATGCCCCAAACGTTAACTTTGAATATATTGTTTGCATTTTTCTTTGAATTGCTCTACAGTATTATAAATCTTAAAATAAAACTTTTTCAAGTTAAACATTTCCTGTTATTGTAAGCCTTGCAAGCTGACTTAATCACAAAAGGTTTCATTATTAAGTTATGTTTCCCTCTTAGAAAACAAACACATTACATCAGTGAATTAACAACACTCCTCCCTCCATCTGAGTTACTAAATTAAGTCCCCTGATTGAGCTGGAGAGTTCAGCAAATCACTAAGCACTTTTCTTTGTCTGGAAGAGCAATTTTCATGGCAAAATAATTACCTGTACACAAGCAAACCACCAGTGACACTGAAGTTTTATACAATTCTCTGTATAATATTAAGGACTGATCAACTTCAGCCAAGGTTTTCTCCTTGATCACGTCACAGACTGCCTTTGCCTGGTGCAAACTTCAGTAAATAAACAAAGGGGGGAAAAATGCTACAACTATGAAAACCCTGCCCCAGTCTCCATTGGAACAACTTAACACTAGCCTCTTTTTAATGACCATTTCCATATCAGAAAGATACAATGTCCTCCCTCTCTCAGTTCTGAAGTTCATCTGTAGTCTCCAAATGACTATTCCATGGTTTCCAGACATGGTGGTCAAATATCAACATGGCAATGTGCCCATGATAGATATAGAGACTGGAATACCTACATGCAACTTTCATGGATGTTAACACATCCCATGATAAAAATGGAACCTTATTTAACAATATAACACTTTAGTCCTTTCCTATCACAGTGCTGACTAATTAGCTGTTTGCATTCATGCTTTAAATTTCTCCTCAACTGTGGCACTCTTTGCTTCTTAGTGCTGAATTTCATGTTACTTCCTTCTAATTATTTCTTCAATTTGCCAGGACCAACCAATACTGCATTTTGACTATCTTCTCAAACACTTGTAAGTCCCTGCCAATACCAGCTTACTTGGGTTTTAAATATTTATTGTTCATATAATTAATGAAGACACTTAACTAGGATGTGTTCTGTTGAGCCACTTCCCTCAGGGATCCACATCAATATTTGAGACAATCTCACATTTTAACATTAAACCATTCAGAGCTACTCTTTGACAGAAACTTCTTCTGAGCCTGTCATGGTCATCTGATGAAAAATAAAGATGATAAAAGTGTATCCACACTCTACCAACTTTAGGAGAAAGCAATAGTGGCAACACCAAAAGCCTTGGAAGGGAGATCACAATCACTGCCTCCTAATTATTTTAAATAGCCATGTTCCTAATACTGCTTAAGGTATCTAATATCTTGCTGTCCCCAAAGGGAGAGAACTCCCTGCTATAGACTGCAGGTGTGTGGACTTATCCCCACAGAACAACAGCTTTATCTTCCTCAAACTGCTGAATTCACTCAAGCACTAGAAAACTAGAAAATCTTCCAGAGTGTAGTGGGTTTTCTTGAGTTTACTGGCTCCTCGAGGTGGGTATTGTAAAGCACAGGAGGCAGCACCAAGCCACCAGTGTGACAGACTGTCCCACAGCAGGAGAATCCTCTCTCTGACCTGCTGGCAGGGAGCTCATTTTAGTCCTGTGTTTCATGGCATCACATCTCCCACCAGAGAAGACAATTATAGTTCCATGACAGGGTCACCTCCTGACAAGCCCATATTGATATTTTTTATTATATTTTAGATAACTTAAAGTACATTATTTAGTATTTTCTCCAAATTTTTGATGAATGATCAAAGACAGCCTTATTCACTTCTTTATGATTACAAAAATCACAGAATCATCAGGGTTGGAAGAGCTCTTCAAGACCATCTAGTTTAACTGTCAATCCAATGACACCATAACCACTCCTGAATTAGGTGGTTTAAATATAGATTAAGTATTCTATAGTATCTACCATTATCCTTTTCTTTTCCCTTCTTCCCTCATCCAGGGTGAATCAATAAATCTGTCTCTTGCCTGTCCCAAAACTTCTTAGCAAGCATGCAAAACCACGCACATCACACAAATCCTCCTCCTCACACTAGATCAGATTTACAAATCACTAGGGTAATGCCTGCATCTGCTGTACCCAGTAGGGCGCTCCTGAGAGCATTCTGAATTTTAGGCTGCTTCTGAGACCCAGAAGAATATGCACACCTTTCCCAGTCACGCTGTACCCAGTAGTATCACTGGCACCTGCAATGATGCTCCAGAACTGCAGGTTTCTGGAAGCTTGAAATCAGAGTCACACAATCACTCCAGCTCTGGAAGAATCTGGGGAAGCTACAGACAGAACAACCTTCATCTCAAACAATTTTTCCCTGGCTCACGTCCTCTGCTTGTTGTTGTTACTATCAAGAGTGTTAACCCTACCTTCAGGGCAGGAAAGCATGTCTGCAAGGTGCTCTCAGACTGATGACACTCAGTATTTCATTCGGAGAACACCAGCTGGAGTGTTCCTGGAGCCAACTCTGACATCACTCCTGCAGCTAACAAATATGGATGGATAGCTAATTTGGCTTTAAGCCTGTCCTCCAGGATGTTTTACTCAGGCATCAAGCTTACTTCTGACAATGATAAAACATAAGAACCCTAACAAAACATTTGACTTTATGCCAGCATTTCTGATTCTTCTCATTTATTTGCAATATCACTGACATTTACATTCAAAAATCTCAAATTCAAAACACTTCCCTTGTTGAAATCAGCTTATTTCTTAGGCTTATAAAATATTTGCATACACTTTTCTCTGAGCATCTTTGCCACTCAAAATTATTTCATTAATAATATTTTGAAATTTATCTTCATGGATCAGAAGTTCCATATTTGAACTGATTTTGTTGTGACCAGTCAACCGAGTTAGCTGGTATGATACTGCTCTTTCTCCTTGCTTCAGTGTAAATATCCTGTTGGCCATTTGCTTTCCTATAAGGCCCATACACAGAAAGCTGAAATGTATTTTCCACCTGTTTTTAAGATAATAAAACTCTGTATCCATCAGCTGAAGACCAAGTGAGAGAGATTCTACTTGCCATTAAATATTGGTGAAATTTTCTTTGGTGTTATTTCCTTAAATTTATACACATGGCAACTATAAGTCCAAAATATTTTAGGAAATGCTTGATTTGTTTTTTTTTTTTATTATTTCTGCCAAAGAGCTAATTAACTTGTTAATTTAAATTAAGTAAGTTATAAAGAAAGCTAACAGCTGGAGAAAATGGGGGAAGAAGGCCTAAGATATGGTAGCAAAATTTGGACTCAGCAGTGTCTTCTGTGGATACTGCTGCTTGAAGGCTCTATGGTAAGCCATTTGTTCTGTGCTTCATCTATAAAATTCAGCATCAATATCTTTCTACTTGAGTAGGATATTTTCATAACACTCCAACTTGTGATGCATATAAAAGCTTTTAAGAAAGACCCTCTTCAAAATCTCCTTGTGGAAGGTCAAAGAAACAAGAAGTAATTTTATTTTAATTAAGTGCACATGGACTTAAAAAATAATTTTCTCACTTCATTTCTTAAAATTTTGTTTCATTCCCAAGAAGAGTGCAAATTATGTTTTCAGAGACTTTTAAGAGTTCATTTTAGCCAGCAGCCATCTGACACAAACATCTCTCTTCCAAAGGATAAACCGAAGTGGGTTCACTTGGCACTGACCAAGGACCAGCAGGAAAGCCTATTTCTTCCAAGTACCTCAGTCATGGCAAAGACAGAGGTTATGTATTCTGCACACCTCGTAGTAACTTTTGCCATAGATTAGAGTCCCAGTCATTGTCAAGAAGGACTGCTCTTCAAACTAAACCAGCCTATTTTTAGTGAAAGGAAACCAACTGGGAATACTCTAAGTGACCATGAGAAAAACATTGAAGCACTTAGACACTTAATCAAAAACTCACCAAGCTCCCAATCCTGAAACATCATTCCTTCTTTAGAAAAACACAGCTTCGGCAGTAAGAGTAGTAGATCAAACACTAGCCAAACATTCTCATTATTATCTTGGTAAAAACCAAATTAATTTCAATTTCCAAAAAAGGTAAGGCATGGAAAAAGAACAACCAAAGTATTTAACACATGGAGAAAGGGACTGTCCTGTTTCTCTTAAAAATGAGGTAGATGTAGGATAGGTCCTATATCAGCATTGTTTGCGTCTGTTTGCTTTCACACATCTTGAAAGGTTTAACTTTTGCCCTGCTTCATACCATAGGAGTTTTGGTATTCGTTTGACTGCGACTAGGGTATCTTTTCTAGAGTTTTCCAGCCCTGGCTTGCAGAGTCCTGTGAACTATAGTAGGTATTTTAAACTGCTATTCAAGTACTCACAAAACAATGAATATATAATTGGGACATTTCTTTTTTCCTCTTTTTACCTATTGCTTAGCTAATTATGCTCCAGAGACACTCTCTGGCTAAGCAGCAGCAATGCTGAATAATTCAGAAATAAGGAATATCAATGTGCAGAAAGGAAAGCTGCCATGAAAATCCCCAAGGATCTGTTTTAGCTAACAAATCTGACAGCACCTCAGTGACCAGCCCTGCCTCTGGCACTGTGATGAGCCTCTACTGCTCCAGCTATTGTTTTCATCTACAGATTTTCTGTGTCCCAACAAGAGGCTCTCCAAAACACCACATTCTTCAGATTGAATTACCTAACTTTGAAAAATGGATTAAGGACACCTAAGTTTACTTTTCCCATTACTATTTTATCTCTGGAAGGATGTGTATAGTGTTAATATTACTCTTACAGGGGTGAAACACAGAGAGAGATGAAAAGGCTCAGAAAGGCAGAATTGTCCAACATAAATATTAACAGACTTATGGCAAACACCAAGTTTATTGACACAAACAGAAAATATACAAGACACCAGAAACTTCAAGGTGCATTTTTAATATCAAAATGCTAGTCATCCTTGTCAGACTCCCTAGCTAAATTTGCTTACTAAAATCTTGCTCATCGGTAGCATATGCTCATCTGTGGGTTTCAGAAATCTCGGAATAATCAACTGCTATAGTTCCTCCCTTAAAATGTGGGGGTTTTTCATGCTATTACACATGCAAATCATAATATGAAAATGAAATTCCCAAAAGAAAATTAGTGCATTTACATGCACTAATACCCGCTTTATAATAATAATAAAAAAATCTCGTAAGGTAAGGTGATGACACGAAGGAGTTCAAAATATGTTTTAACTAAGATTCATGCGGACTGCCTCTCCCCCAGACGAATGGTAGTTTAAGCGTGGAAATGTTAAGTGTTAGTTATATTGGGATGGACTAAACTCAAAACAGTCCTGTTCCCAACATACAGGATCTATCCAAAACACTTTTGACTTCTGCCTGCAGCCTTAGAATAACTATTCCTAGTGCTATGATACTACTATCAATGATGTTGTTGCAAATAAAGGAGGAAACTAAAAAACTATGTTAATTTCAGGCTTCATTAGAAATGGGAGCAAAAAAAAAAAGACAATGCTTATTGAATGAAAATGGATTCAAGTATTGGAAAAGCAACATCAAAGTTGTCAGGGAATTTTTCAAGTACATCTCATCTTACTGCTCTTCCATGCACCTTGAGTCCATTCCTTTGTCAGAACCACGTCTGGATCAATTGAACATTTGCAAGAATAGCTGCCCCAAGTATCTGAGATATGCAAGGTCAGATTGTTCAAGGATAGAAGAAACAAGCAACAGATAAGATTTGGAAAGGGCAAACACAACTTTAAGATCTATTAGTAAAGATCTTTCCACCAGATATCTCTCATGTGCTGAGAATTGCATGCAGTACAATGCTGCATGCAAATCTGGCCTGCATTTTTCAAAATGGAGATGTGAAAATAAATTTAGAGCTGTGCCAGAACCACCAGAGGAATATGGAGCTTGTATTTTATGAAAAGCAGCTGCAAAATGCCAAGGAAGTGAAAGTTGAAACAGGATGTGAGTTCTCTTTAGCTATAGACCAGGAATTACCTGACAGATCAAATATTTTTAAACAGTCTGACTGCTTAGGTATGTTCGATTAATTTCCAGAAAGACCAGCATTTTCAGAGAACTGAGGCATCATCTCTGCTGCTGTCCAGTTGCAGGAAGCCCTCTAGTGCTGTTGATGTTCCTCCTTTATGCATTGAACTCCATATCTTTTTGCTTTTACTCCTTTTTTTGGAGTATTTTTTGATTTTCTGTTATGTCTGAAATGTCAAAACAGGCAGAAACTCACAAATTAATTTAAGTTTCATAATTAATTCCTCTATTTTAGTCAAATGAAAGCATTCAAAAATCAGCTATCTTGAGAACTACAGAGATTGCCTCACCAGGTAATTAAGGTTTCTGCTGGTGCCTATTGTTTACAGATACAAAGCAAAGTACCTTTCAAATTCCTTTCAGTTATCTTCCACATTTTTGGAAAATTTCTGTTCCAGCTGGGTAGTAGCTACTTTTCCATTTAGCGTATGCACCTTTTTTGTGTTATTATTACATAACTATTTGAAGAAATTGTTCAGAGAAAAAAAAACCCAAACAAATTCAAAAGAAACCTACATCACTGAGCATCTGAATTCTAGCACTGCTTAACACAAACTTCTGCAGAAAAAGACAATTATAAGTGACTCATATGACTTTTTTGTAGGCGCAGTTGATGCAGTATCTAGATCTAAACTGATCTCCATAAAGTTAATGGTGTGTGTGTGTGTGAGTTACTATTACTCAGCCCAAGCAGCAAATTTCTAGTTTCACCATGCACTGTAATGTATTTATTCTTTAGATGACTACTAGGCAAATTTAAGGTTCCTCACAACAGTTATGATTTTACCAATGCATTTTTGGGAGGAAGCTTTCTGAAGCCAGACACCCGCTAATTAAACGGAAATTAAGTAGAAATGCCAGTCAAAAGATTGTAAGGTGGTGGTAGACAGGACATTACATCAGCTTTCACAGGTGAATGCCCCGTCTTAAAGAATGAGAAAGCAAAATCTTTGGAGAAAACTAAGGTATGAAAGAATAGCCTGTACTCTAATTTTGTGTCTATTTAATGTTTTCACCTTCCTCCTGCGGAAACACGGATGAAGTTGTAGTGTCTCAAAGACAAGAAAAGAACAGACAGAACCCCTCTGATTGTGGGAGGAGATGATATCCTGACTTGTGAGGAAAAGGAGTAGGGTCAGCTGGGATTTGGAAATATTTTGTAACCAGGGCAAAAGACTACAGACAAAGTAAATTCCAGGATTGCGTTTATCCTTTTCACAGCTGTTATCTCTGATCATCAGCTTCTACAAACAGCTTTTCTCTTCCTCTACTGCTAACAATGGATGACACTACTCTAAAAGAAATTCTCATTGTCAGTTTACCTTGACTTTGAACTTTTTGTTACCAAATTTCAGAATGTTCTTTTTGCTAACTTCTAAACTGACATTGGGATCATTTTTTTCCTTTGCCTGTTTTTTTTTTCCTTCTGGATGTAGAAATAATACTGATAATCATCTGATGGGTCATCTGAGTGTTCTGCTACAAGACATTTTTCTGTATTTTTAAAAAAGATTTCTCATTTTTGTCATGCTATCAAACTTTATTGAGTTACACAGGAATAACTTTCTATAGATTTACTGTGTACTTGGCTATTGGATGTACTCATGCCTTCCCACCGAAAGATAGATAGACAGATAGTTATTTTTTCCTGATTCTGTCATATTTTAATTATTAAGACCAAAGCTAGTACACATAGGTCAACGAGTTTAAAACCAGTGGCTTCATTATGTAGGTGGCCAAAAAACTTTGAACAAACCTCACCTGAAAATTGTGGCTGTAAATTAATAAGAAAAGCTTTTACCGGCAAAAATACTACTTGGATTTCATTTAAACCAATATTTTAAAGGGACTTTGTCCTATCATCCAGTAGGTGGAGATGTAAGCCCAGTAAAAGCAGAAAACAACTATTTGGCAGTCCTTGATCTAATTGAAGGTTTGTATAATACAACTTAACCGAGGTTAGATTTCTTAATAAGTATTAGATGAGACAGATGAAATCTGTCTGCAGTTAAAGCCCATCTATCAGCCTTCCTTATCTTACAGCCTAGGGCCAGCTGTGCCTGCAGAGCTTAGGAAACTTTCATATCCAACAAACTACTAATGAAAGTAATAAGGCAAAAAGCTAAACTGGTGATGAAAAACCATAATTTTTAATACAAAAATATGTAAATTCAAGTATTTTTATAAACTTGATCGGTATCCTGCTACACCACATTAAAAAAACATGTCAGTAAAAAAAAATAGTCTCAGGCATTCCAATACCCACATTTAAATAAGTTTTAGGTCCTTTCATGCCTACAGAAATTATGGGCATGTTATTACCTTCTAGTACATACACGAATGTTTTTAAAGTATTACCACTTCTGTTAAGACAGTCACAATAGTTTGTCTTGGCATTAAAAATTTATTAATCTATTAAATTACCATTATAGGAACTCATACTGGAAATTGGTTGCAATAGCATTAATACCTTGTGATTTACAAAAAAACAAAATCATGTCTTTTAACATCACTCTTCTACAGAATAATAATATCCCTATATGTAGCAGAAATGGAAATGCAAGCAAATGCAGTAAGATAAGTGTAAAAATTAAGGTAATATAGTTTATATTCAACATTTATAATAATTTCTTTGTTTTGGTTATACTGTTTGGTTTAAGGTCAAATGAAAACACCCCTGAAACAACAGAGCCCATACAATTAAGCCATATTGACTAATTACATACACATGACTGACAGAGGACTATTCCTCTACCCTGAATGCCCTTTGAACAAGTCAGGAACACAGATTGTGCTTTGAACAGTTTTGCCGTTTAAACTGTCATTCTGTCAAAAAAATCACTACGTGACAGGCTAGGCATTAAAACCTACTGCAAAGCAGGGAGCTGGGGACTTGAAACATTTCCTGTGGACTGAGAGCTTAGGGTTTGTTCTCCCTCAGAGTCCTCTGGGAATCTCTTCAAAACGACTGCCCCGTGCTCCCCAGGCAGTGGTATGACAACACTCCTTCAGACTACTTTCTTCCCTGCTGTTTACCTTTTCCCTGAGTATTTTGTGAGGTCCTTTGCATGTTTGCAGAGCTTTGAAAAGGAAAATTATTGTTACTGTTCTCCCACTGTGCTCTTATCACCATCTCTCCACTCCCAATTCACTGCAAGTCCACACATCATTTGCACTCATGGGAAAACAGAGTGGTTATTTGCCCTAGCACGAAAAAGCTTGGGAAGTTCTGCAGCATCAGCTAAACTTTCTGCTGAAGAACAAGGAGAGTGGAGGGCATGGGATCTCCTCTCTCCTTGCAGGCATCTCATTCTCCGTAGGGGGCAAATGGACTTCTGTAATTTCATGCCTACAGTGCCTCTCCAGCACTGAAAATAACTCTGATACACCATCTTAAAAAGAGAAAACATTACAGGGGTTGATTTTACAAATAATTCAGTTGAAGAGATATTTCTGTGCTGTTTTCCCACGAACAAAAGAGGTATATTTTGAAATGAGTAAAGCCCATACAAGAATTTTGCTCCCTGACAAAGGATAGTGTCTTGGCAGTTTATCAAAGGACTAATGTCAACTCTTTTGAGTCTTATTTGTTCCTGGTCTACCAAGAGACACACATAGCATTTTATAAATAAACTAACATAGCAGATTTCAGTGTTTATCATAATTTTCACTTCACAGGTTTCAGGAGGTGTTTACCTTTGCCTCTTGACAAAAACTTGTCTTCCAGCTCAAATAATGATATTTTGGTTACTTACATGAAAATGAAACAGATGCTGGTTTGTCTGGGGATAATTCAGAACAAGGTACTCATCAGGTCAATACCTATACTGAACTCTCCTAAGATTGTAAATAAAATATGTATTCACTTTTCTCACTCATGTCTGAGATAAATAATCTGCTTCACGGATAAACTGTCAGGGTTAAAAACTGCAGAAATATGGAAGGTATGTAATTGCTGTTACAGAAATGCAAAACTCGCTGATATCCTATAATCCAAAACCAAAATGGAAAGTGTCTTGAGATTACCTGCAGACATTGTCCTGTATCTGATTCAGTTCAATGCTGCACTAAAATCTGCACGGTGCAATTCAACAGCTGTATGGAATGAAGGGCTTTGTGCATAACTCGATCATATTGGAACATGTGCCCGTGAAAGTCCTAGATCTTGATCTCAAGGCTGGAAATGGACTTGAAGAATAAGATGCTATTGTGTTGTAAATTAGATACCATCTACAGGATGTGGAGGAATTCTTTGGTACCATTTTTTAAAGATTTGCTTAGCAGGAAGCTGACAAATTTTTAAGGGCCACATTGTGGTACATGCTGCATTTCTGGCTGAGAAAATGGATTGTTGGAAAGCCAGGGACTCTGGATGTCTCGATTTCTGGCATGGACCAAACAGACATTGTTATAATCAGGATTTAGAACAGAAATTACCATTTGTACACACCTCAAGTAACATTGCAATAGGCTGTAAACAACTGGAGGGTTAAGCAGAATTAAAAAATCTTAGCAAATTGGAGAAGTGAAGTAAAGCAAGGAAAAAAAGATAAAATTCCAAATGCGCAGATAGAAAATATCACACTGATCTATGGATAATGAAGACAGATCACTCTTTTGGGCATGACACTTGAAATAGATATGAATATAAATGCCTTGCCTTTACACATGTAAAATCTGAATTACAAGAGGAGGATGATGAATACTTGGCCAGATACCAATTCTGCAGAAAATTATGTGGAGGTTACACCAGAGCACAAGCCTGGCATAAATCAATACTGTCAAGGCAATGTAAACAGGAACATAGTCTCTGAGAGAGGCAAAGTAATTCGTCTAGTCTACCATGCAGTGGCAAGACTGGCTGGTGCTATACGCTCTCAGGATGGAAACAGCCCACAGAGGAGCAAAGATAATCAACAGAGATCTAGAAAACACTATTTATTAAGAGAGGCTGAAGGAAAGAATATCATTTACTTGAAAATGAACTTATTTGACACGAGTCCTCAAGTACTTAGAAGCTCTGCTTCCACTGTACAGTGTACATGACTTAAAATTTGAAGGGGTTAAAGCTGTGGCAGGAAAGTTTTTGATCTGTAAGAACAGTACTGAAACACTGGCTATAAACAAATTTCTTTCCCATCTCCTCCTTTTATATGCTTCCAGCACACATTGCTTTGGCAGCATAATTTTTTCAGAGTGGAAGCCAGAAAAGTCTCATTACCTCAGGGCTACTTCAAGATAGCTGGACAAGCTGAATTATTCCATGTAGAGTCAAAAAAATCAGAAAATATATATAGCAAGTGAAGATAGTTCTATGTCATGCTTTTTTGATCACTGCCTCTGAAAATAGAACCATGGGCATTGGAAGAAAGCACTGTGATACTGTGGAGTTCCTGCAGACCTCACAGAGCAAGAGGTAAATGACACACACACATTCCGTTCTGGACAGATGCTAAAGAGTATTAATAAACCTAGGCCAATGAGCATGTATGGAACTTGCATCAATGTACAGATTTGAAAGTGGTTTGGCACAGAGTGATCCCATAACATTAATTGGTTCAGCCTTTGTGCTTTCTTCTGTTGGAAGCAACTGCAACAGTAGATTGAGGTTTTAGACAGCAGTAGACCATTCTTTAAATAATCCGTGACAACCAAGTGGATGCAGAGGTTGCTCCCAAATTTATGCTGATAAACACTATAAAGTGTAGAAGGGTGTTGGTTTTATCTTTCTTAGAACCAATAGGTGTCACCAAATTCTGCATGAAAGTTCCAGAGAAACTAGCTTAAAAACATATAAATAAAAATAGAAAGGACTGCTTAAAAAAGGTGGTTTATTTTTCTTTATGGAAAACTGTTCAGACATGATTTTATAATTTTGAAAGTGAAGCCATCTGTATCAACAGAATGGTGACAGTTTTAAATAGCTCACCTGTATGCACTGAGCAACATAGCCCTGTCTTCTTGGCCACCGTCCTAGTCTTTTTTATGTAAAGACATATTAAAATCATGCCCAGAAGCTACCTAATTTTCTAATTACGGGTAGTATTCTTGGCCCATTCTATGAATCTGCCCCAACATATGGGCATATAGACTGTCAAGCTCCAAAGTTGATTCTTGTGTGAAGTAGCAGGCTAACAGCTCCAAAAGCATTACATTCAAGATGTTTATAGTTTTATACTAAATATGATGCCCCAGGTATTAAAGAAAATTAGAAATATGAGTTTAGGCATTAGGAACAGAATTATTACTCTTTTGTCTTAGGTGGCATGAGCCACAATGACCATGTCAGTGAAAGGTTGTGTATCAAATCAGAACCTACCCAATTTAACTAGCATGAAGGACTTGATTAGCGACTAATTTCCTTGACTGAAAATTAAAATTAAACCAGCAGCTAAAAATCCTTGATTTTTTTTTTTTTCATTCTGACAGGTTACATTCTCTGTAGAGTTCTCTCCTTGGTACTAGTCTCAGAGAAAATGTACTGGTTGTACAGAACCTCTACGCTGAAATCCTATCAAAGGCAGGAGGAAATGATTCAATATGAGCATATGCATACTCACAAATTCTGTGTTAGTGTTGTTATTTTTCATTGAAAAAAAATTCTGTGATTTCAAGGGGCCATGGGTGGATGACAGTGTGTAAAAGCTATTTTTATACCCACTATTGTAATCTCCACTAGCAGTCTTTTACAGACCATAGCTTGTCAAAACAATAAATCAAGACCATAACTTGCACAAACTCACACTGGTTGGAGACTGCTTCACTTTAGAATAATGTCTTTGCATAAAACATTCCTGTTGCACAATTCAAATCAGTAGATTATACTCAGCCTTTAAAAAAAAAAAAGATGATTTTTTCTGGTTGTGAGAGGTTTTATGAATATATTTATAGGCAGAAATCAGCCATAAAAGACATAGGCTATAAAGCACTGGGAGCTATAGAACAGAAATCATTGTCCAAACCACTTTCTGAACTTCAGAAAATGATAATAAAACTGTAAAAGTACTGGTCAGATTTGAAATGCAGTCTTAGCAAAGACTTTCTTTGCACTAACATGTTGTCAAAAGTATGTATTTAAATACTGAAAGTAAGGAGCTGCAGAAAAAGAGTATTTCTGAGAGTATATCAAATTCAAATAAAAAAGCATCCAGATGACAGTTTGCAAAATAATAATATGATTTCAGGTATGCAATTCAACAGAAAATGACAAGTAACCTTCCAATCTTACACACAACTAGCTACATTAGGGTCATAAATTACATTCAAGGTTGAGAGCCTGTGATGCAAGGGAAAAGAAAAATGTACTGATCACTCAATTTTATCCCTTGAGCATGTCCAAAATGTTACCCAAAAATACATCCATTAAACATAAGTGGCTCCTATTACTGTGAGAGCCTTGTGATGGTGGAGTGATTCTATTTCTATATTATAAACAGGAAACTGAGTATAGGAACTAAAATGTCAGATGTTACAAAGTTGTTTCTACTTGCTTGAACAGCTCAGGATTTGCAAAACCACTGTCCTAGTCCTTTGCTAGCATTACATGACTCTTCGGCTTTGTCTCCCTTCAGGGAGGTCCGGAGATCATAGCTCTACACTGGAAGGTAAAGTAGGGAGAGTAGGGAATGGCCACACACCAAAACACTTCTAACTTCCTAAGATAGATGCTAGGAGTCTTGGCATCCAGTAAATAGCACAACACTTCTCTAAGTGGTTAAATTTTCCATCTTGAGTTGCAATTCAATAGCAATGTTGTTTGGCCTTACCTGCACCTTTCTCTCCTTCCTCCATCATAAAGTTACACCACCATAAAACTGCTGCAAGGAGCTCTGCAGCTCCTTCCAAATAGTTTTTTGAATTGAACTGATGTTTTTTTGTCTGGTTAGAAGTATGAATGGACACTGATGCTGGTTTTCAGATCAGGCATGTGACAACATGAACTGATGTAATTTAAGTGCTGCCAGGAAGTAAAGAGCAGTCATCCCCAGCAGGCCTGAGCATATCAAATCTCCACTTTGAACTTCCAAAGAGCTTTTATCTCAGACAGGCTATTAAATCATATAAACTAACATGCTGTATATCACAGTCCATTACAGTAACAAGGTTATCCTATTAGTTTAAGTGGTGATTGCTCTAGTTAGGCAAACTCCGCTGGAGACCAGAGTGACTGCACCACGGAAAGGAACAGCCACAGAGGAGCATGCTCTTATGTCCCAAACTTGTGTGTCCTGTAAGGGCATGCTCTCAAACCTCTGCTGTGGCAGAGGAACAAACCAGCAGGAGGTAAGCCAAGATGACCCTTTCCACATGGCAGATAAACAGCTCTGATCCTCCCTGCCTATTGACTAGAAGAAAATGTCCCAAGTGATCTCCAGTTCTGCTGAATGATCACTGATCCTGGGATCAAAACTGTGAGCATCATCATGACATGATCATGATTCCACAATTGCCTGGCAATTTCCCAGCATGCATCAGAGCACCAATTTGAATTGTTTGCACAGCCCCAGATGCAGGCGAGGAAAACAGCATGAAGCACTCTTCAGAGTATATCCAGGTAGCTGTACACAAATTTTAAGACAAAAATCGCTACAGTCACTGTGATGATCTGCAGCTGTGACAGATTAGTTGAATACAATATAAAACTTCTGTTGTTTCTGTGGCACATGAAAAAGGGAAATCAAGGAGTTCACAGACTTAGTGTCCACATGAGAAGGCAATTTTATTAGGGGAGAAGGCCAGCTTCCATGTCTATAAGGATTCAATATATCCTGAAAAATAGTCACACAAATATTTTTAAAAAATTGCTCATCTTAAAAACTACATGAGATCCATTTATGGAATAGCTGTTGAACTTCCCTATATGCAACAACGAGCATAGAAAAATATCCAATAATTCACATGGGAGCTTTGACTGAAAATACATTTTATATGACTGTACTTTGGTTCAGTGAAACCTATGGGAAATTTGGCATGGCCAGTGACAAACTATATGTGACCCAAACTGATAAAATTTGTGCCTGAATGCTGCCTGATCCAAGTGCAGTTACAAATCCATCATATGACTCCCCGGTTGGTGCTAGTACATCATCTGTACCTGAATTTGACACTGGAAGCTTTTAAGAGTTTTACAGTCTTAAAGTCAAAAACATCAAGACAAATCTTGCTGTAAAGCTTCTTCTTGTGAACAACTGCAGAGGGCTTGAGAAGGGGTGAGAGTGTCTTCTATCAGGAAAAGCTGAGACCTGCTGCTCAAAGTTCTATCACAGTTGCCCCAAGTGGCACTTCAGGTATAGGAACAATAAATTATGACTACACTCACACCACAAATGGATGTCTCTTCTTCACAAGAGGGATTTTGAACTGGAAGACCATTTTGAGATAGATGGCATCCAATGGCAGAGCACCTGATCAAAACTGACCATAGTGAAATGCAATCTAAAAAAGTTAAACCACAGGAAAAGATTAATTCCAGAACACTAGCTGAGTTGGCAATGAAGCTTAGTAAGCTCTGTAAACCTGTCATACCAAGAGCCTACCTGCCAACGCTTCATCTCGTTATGTCAGCTGCAAACACGCTATTGGTGTCTGCTGCAGCAGTACTTTTATCACGTGCAGATGGAAAGCAAATGTACCATGCAGATAATACAACAACTGCTCTTAGGTCTTCTGTAGTTTGATCTGGTTTTATGTGGGTTATTTCTTAGGCTGATGTGACCTTTTCTGCATCACACATATACTGCACTGGCATTTTAAGTGAGGGGAAAAACTCATCAGCACACATTTTGGATCACGTATCCATTATTTGCTGGTGTTTTACTAAAAATGCCGGCAATTTTCCAGTTCATTAGGGATCATCCCAGATCTGACTCTGCTGGCAAGAAATAAAACTATTATGATACCAACAGTAAAATATTTAACCTAAATTTAAAAAAAAAATCCCTTCTGCTTACAAAATAGTAACATAATATTATGGTGCTGGCTGAAGCAATTTCTAGTTGTAGTGAATATGTACCTAAAGAAAAACTGTTCTATGGATTTTATTCCACAGAAGCTGCCTTGGTCAATTAAGTTACTGATAGGTAACTGGTTTGCAACGCTTACCGTATTTGTTGTAAGCAAGGTATTAAAAACTTGAGGTCTCAGCAAAGAAAGCCCTAGGAAAGAAGGAGTACTGACTTCAAATTAGAAAATAATTTTTCCCCTAAGCAAAATTTATACTGATTATTTAAAACATATCTATTCCCATTTGCCATTTTAAGCAGAGGGTACTTTTAAGCAAGCGTACTGTTCTAGCTCAGCCAGCCTTCAGTCCTGCTGGCATGTATGGGGACAGACACAATGGTTCCTTATGCAACACTACTTTTCCAGCAGCATCGCTCTGATGTGCATCCTGTTATGGGGAAAACAAAGCCAGACTCTCGCTGATGTGTGTAAGAACTGGGAAGTCTCTCCACCTGACAACTACTCAGATTACAAGGATTTATAGGCTGCATTGTACCATATGTTGTTCCTTGAGAAGCCATTTATCTGCCTGTGTCTTATGCTGGCAGGGCAAGGTGGGTATCAACTTCTGCCATGCTGAGTGGAGCAGCAGTTCATGCAGAACCACCACATCTATTCTGTACTGCACAAAACCTTGTCTTTCTAGAAAGCCTGCTATGAGAGATTTCTCTTCAGTCCTATCGTCTTTGCAACAAAATTCTACAAGATGCATACTACAAACAGCAAATATGAAACAACTGATAAGCAATCCCATTGCTATGCTGGCAATAGAGAAGTTTTACTTATTCAAACTTTGGATGCGGAACCAAATTATACAATTGTTGCTTTCAGTAAATGCCAAGAAACTACAACTGCTAAGAGGACCAAGAAGACTTAGAGCAATTGAAGATCTAGCAGCTCTGGAGTGTTATGTGATTGCATTAGCTGCATCAATGTTGTGGAGTGGTGTAGCAGGGCATCTTGCCCTCAGAAGAGCTTATCTGTGTCTTGCTAGCTGGTGAAATAACTCAGGGCATCTCGCCCTTCACAAGAGCTTGCTAATTGGTGAAATAACTCAATCAGGACAGCTTGTCTTACAATGGCTTTTTTTGACGCTATGACAGTAATGCTTCCCGCTGTCAATAGATACCTTGCTGTGGAAGTGAGATCTGGAAAGATAAGCTGGAATTTCTGACTTACAGTTAAATTTAAAAACTATGAAAGCTACACCAAACTTTCACAAAGCAGAAATCTTCGTCATGTTCCCTGGAAATGTGTGGGGCTTTCTCCCCAAAGGTGGGATGCCTACTTTATGGTTACTCCTCCTGAAGCTAAGTGGAAGGACTCTGCAGTATTGCTATTTTGGTGGTAAATTACATTGACTTCTAATCTATACTAGTTCTTTGCCACTAGTTCTTGTTATATTTACTTAATCTAAGTACCTCGATATTGAGCACTGTTTTATGTAATCTAATAGTTCTCTACGTTTTATACTGTGTGATAAATAACTCTGTTTAAGGCCTTTTGCCTCTTATCGCCTATCTATTAAATAAATAACTCATTTTATAATAAACCTGATCTGCCATCCTTAGAATTTCCAGGCTGGAGTGATTTTAGGTGCGGGCCATACTAAATTTAAACTGCTGCCAAAAATCTGAGGCTAAGGCAGGGCTTGCCTGAATCTCCCACCTGATCAGTGACGAGTGGTCACATTGGCACCTCGTGTAAAGTAATTCATCGGCACTTAGACTAATGCAAGATGAAGGGCCTGGATGGAGATATGTAAAAAGGAACAATAGAATAATGAAAATGAGCCCACAAATGTAATAGTTACCTACTCCTCTGTGCTGGTCCTTCCCTGGATATTAGGGTCAGAGACACAGTTCTTCTGTTGCTATTGTTTCTAGGTTTTGCTTTGGAAAGGGGAATATGCTGAGGTTTCAAACTGCCATAACTTATAGTGTGGAGGTTCAGCCGAGCTAATGAGTGTCAGAGCATGCTCCACTGGCAGCCCTGCTGGGATGTGCCTGTGGGAGAGATCNTATTTACTTAATCTAAGTACCTCGATATTGAGCACTGTTTTATGTAATCTAATAGTTCTCTACGTTTTATACTGTGTGATAAATAACTGTTTAAGGCCTTTTGCCTCTTATCGCTTATCTATTAAATAAATAACTCATTTTATAATAAACCTGATCTGCCATCCTTAGAATTTCCAGGCTGGAGTGATTTTAGGTGCGGGCCATACTAAATTTAAACTGCTGCCAAAAATCTGAGGCTAAGGCAGGGCTTGCCTGAATCTCCCACCTGATCAGTGACGAGTGGTCACATTGGCACCTCGTGTAAAGTAATTCATCGGCACTTAGACTAATGCAAGATGAAGGGCCTGGATGGAGATATGTAAAAAGGAACAATAGAATAATGAAAATGAGCCCACAAATGTAATAGTTACCTACTCCTCTGTGCTGGTCCTTCCCTGGATATTAGGGTCAGAGACACAGTTCTTCTGTTGCTATTGTTTCTAGGTTTTGCTTTGGAAAGGGGAATATGCTGAGGTTTCAAACTGCCATAACTTATAGTGTGGAGGTTCAGCCGAGCTAATGAGTGTCAGAGCATGCTCCACTGGCAGCCCTGCTGGGATGTGCCTGTGGGAGAGATCTGGAGAACTACCCACACTAGAACCACGTCAGTCTGTCTGTCCTTTCTCTTTCGATAAGGATTAATCCAAGCTGATCCTTACATGAGAATAATTATAAGAAAGGATAATAAAAAAGAATTATAAGAAAAGATAATAAGAAAGAATTATAAGAAAATATAATAAAAAAGGGTGTACCTTTGTGAAAAGAAGATAATTTCTGTGAGTGAGCTGATCTCTACAATACTGGGATCAGAGGCTGTCTTATCTAAAAGTATTTACAAATCATCTTGACAGTGTTCAGGTTTGACAGCTCTGTGTTTAAGTTACAGCACTGTATATACAGCAGCCATATAACCAGTTATAAACAAAGCATCTGCTGGGCGTAACGTGGACTCAACTGCCAATGCATATATTGCATCAACTTCCAGCAAATAAAACATTACACAAAATTTCTGTGAAATAAACAGAATATCTTTCATTGTAATCACTTCTTGTCTGATGCCAAGGCTTAACTACAAGTATGTGCCTGTCTCTTATGTACAGTCACTGAGCCAGGTAGTGTTTCCAGGCACAGCTTGTGAATTCTGCAAATTGTTGCCTAGATCTTTTTCCTAGTTTTCAAGTTTTATAAACCTGTATAAAAGCTGTTTTCTTATACCACCTTTCATTAGCAGAAAGTGGCCTACATGGAAATGTCTGGGCTTGGATTCTTGCTACAGTTACATTTTTCGCTTGCCCTTCTTCATGTTCCCACTCTCCCCTTTATTGCTACTTACTCAAAGGGGTCGCTGGGATCAGCTCTCTGGAGCTCTGGAGGAATCGGTATTCTTTTGTAGTACATTTCCCAGTCAAAAGCTCCTCGCATGGCATCCCCCGCCTGAGCCTCGTAGCCAAAGTGATTGTGGTCAATGACATCGATCATAGGACACACGATGGTTTTGTGGTTAAGTGCAATCTGGTCTGAAAAATGAAAGTAGAAAATAGGAAACGGCATGTCTAGTCAAGCCATCTATGATATTACTGCAAAGTGAATCGCGCAGGTTTCTGATGTTTGAAGATTGTTTGCTTTGTGCCCTATATGACCCCCCAATAAATTAATTTTTCAAATCTGTATCAAACCTTCATTTAAAGTAGAATTAATGCAGTTGGGCAATGATTAGAAGTATTTATGGTTCTTTAAAGGGAAGCACATCCCTGTGAGACCCACAGGAGTCCAGTTATCTGTAACTCTCTCACATTGCTATTCTGAGCTGTCCCCAGTCTGTCAGCTATGGAACAAGCCAGCAAGCAAATGATAAAAATATTCTTTCACCTGTGGGAAGCCCCTGTGAGAGAGATTTATTCCTAAATATGAATTTCAGCCCTTGCAACCATTAAGTCACTGTTCCCATGGCTGTAGTGTGCATCAGCTTTGAAATCAAATGCTCTAAATTAAAGACAAACTCCAACACAAAGAGCAAAACAGATCTTATGTTCTTATTTTGGTATCAATCTTTGAGTTATAAAGAAGGCTTCACAGTATTATTCTTACCTGCTTTCTAAAGAAAGGAGTTTAGTTTTCCTTTAAAAAAAAAATTAGAACTGTGAGACTAAATCAAATTCCCATCTCTAGCATAAGCTCAGAGGGGCCTGGTCTGCTTTGGTGAATCCTATTGCTTAATCCTATAGAGCTCCTCTGAGGAGAAAGACAAGTAAAGAAGATAGGCAAACATCAGGAACTAGGCAGAAGAATAATGGTTTGAAATGAAGAAGTACAGAGAAAACCTATAGCTGTGTTGACACAAAAGGACAGTAAAAAAACTACCTATGAACCCTCAAAAAACCCCTAAAATCTTAAAATTCCAAGTATAATAAAGTTTTTTCTCTGAATGGTAGCTTAGATACTTTTACAGGTTTTAGTACATTTTAGGGCCTATGTGGAAAACTTGATTTTTGTTGTTTTTTTTGTTTGTTTGTTTTTTTGTCATTTAGATTTCACTGATGCTTCAAAATACCCTAAAAATATTCAGAGGTCTGAGTGTGGACTGAACATTTAGATAGGAAGGCAGGTAATACTGGTACAATGATTAATAATACAGATTCTGCTTCTATGCTTCAGAGGGACAGGAGTTAAAAAAAGATTCTTTTCATAAAACATCTGGATCTTTATTCTCAGAAGTTTAAGTTTAGAAACGGTCCAAATCAGGGATCAATGCTGCTAGTGAGAAATTACTGTGACTGGAAGTTCAGCATGTTTTTACATCCTTATCCTTTAATAGTAAAATAAATTTAAAACACAGGCTCTCACAAAATTCTAGGAAACTCATCTCAGAGATAATGGCTGCATTACTGTTGCTATTGCCAAATATAATTACTTTCACTGGCACACTGTATAATGTTATCTGTGATCATTATATAAAGTCACTTTTACATAATCTCCTTCCCGTGATGGCCCTCCTAATAGTTCTAGGGCTTCTAACAATCTGCCTCTGACCCCCTA
>WBMY01012419.1:449573-508312 GCA_013397315.1 Donacobius atricapilla
CTAAATAGAATTGATTTGTCTGGAGCAGGTCAAAGGTAGACTTGTAATGCCTTAGCATCCTTCTCTTCATCTTTAAAAGCTGCTGTCTTTAAATACACTGAAGGATTTGAAGTCTCCAAGTCACATGCAGAGACAGTCAGGGGGAAATTTATTTGAGCAATGTTCAAGCTCAATCCCAGTCTTCATTTCTGCAACTCTCAAGAATTCTGCAAGTATGATGATGCCTTATGATGTTTTAGTGTGTTTCTTCAGAACTTACTTCTTAGCCTCCAAAATATTTTAGAGATAAGGAACCACAGGAAAATCTTGACTTTTGATGAAACTAGGGTGTTTGTAGTTGTGCATACCAAAAGGCAAAGTAATCAAACTTGCAGCCTCAATGTTTCCTTCAGTATGTTTAAAATAATGACTTTTACATACATACTACTTAGGCTTAAATGTAGGCCCAGTATGAATTTAGGAAAAAGAAAGAAAAGGCTGTAGAGCTAACATTTCACAAGTGTGGAGGTATCACAGACTTAGATAAGCAAACGTGCTGCTGCCTTTATCAGCCACTGCTCTTTCTTCCACCTGCTCCTAATGCCAGACACTGAATGCCACAGCTGAAATGCTTAACAGCTTCTCTTCCTTTGGCTTTACACCTCATCCCCTTACAGATTCCTACTGATCTGAATATATCCATGCATTATTTCACTGCATATACGCTTCAGTTAAAGGGAAGAACAAAGAGATAAGCATCACTGTACATGCTAAAATCTTGCAGATCTGAGGGAAAGCCTAGGAACAAAAGTGGACATTGCTCAGAGCTTTTTCCCAGGAAATTTTAACCAATATATACATACATATTTGAATTCAGCACTTTTAGGATCAAGCCGAGTAAGCATATATGGCAATAAACAGAAGTTTTCAATATTGGATTAGTCACTATCTTAGAAATACAGGTTTTATCTCAATGGGAAACAGGTACCCTTTTAATTTCAAGCATAAGTTTCAAACTGGGCTGGATAAAGTAACAATGCCAATTGTCTTATTTTTGCAAATTTTCAATGCAAATATTTTTATTGTCATACTTAAGTACATGATTACCAACAGTGACAACATTTGAGTGACTCAGCAACTGAGTTGCCATAAACAGTTGTGCTCTCAGTTTCTCCATTGTAAAACAATACATCATGTACATGTTGTGAAGATGGATAACAAGCAGGTGTTTTGATAACTTGCTAAGCATAATCCAAATGCGATATATTTCTAATTCTTAGTCAGGAAGGGAATCTATTTTAGCAAACCTAGTTCTGGTAGCCTATGTCACTACTCGTCTACTATCCATCTCTGCTCTTACTGCTCCTGCAGTAACATCAGCAGAAGGAAATATGTGCCTGCACCTTTCTGGTTTGCCACTCAAGTTTCTTACCTGCAATAACTGTGTAACTATGACTTCACACTGCACTGAACTGTCAGCTGTTGGAGTTCAAGCCACATCTTTCCTTCTGCTGAGGAGTGACAACAAACAGCTGAGTTTGCCAACCTTTTAACATCACTACAGCTGCCTACTCAGTGAGCATCAGTCAAAACTCTCTAGTATCTCAGAGTGTCTAACCTAAGCTTAAGAGCCCATTTAAGTAAAGAAATAAACTAAATAAAGCTTAAAAAAAATAAAGGCATTTTACACCCATTTTTAAGAAAACAAAACAAAGGACTTTAACTGAAAACAACTGTGGCTCAGCTCCACAAAACCACTTAGATACCCTAATAGTACTGAAATAACTCAGTCTTCCTTTGGTCTAAAAACTGATAGTTAATTCTGAAAAGATAAGTTAGATACTTAAATAGCTTTGAGAACCATCTTTAAGTGATTGCTCCTGGTTCTTAAACCCCCTCCCCAACCTTTAACTTTCAAGGTCTCATTTGGAGATCTGGTTTGGAACAGTGGAAACTGCTGCTCCTCTCAACAAAGACAGTCCAAAGCAGGGCTGAACTGTGTACTTGTTGAGGATTTTTCTCTATATATGCTAGATACAATTGGAGCTAAAAGAGGGCAGCTTCAAAGCAATAAACACTCAACATGTCCTCTGTTGTGGTTTCCCTGAATGACTTTCAGTAACATCCAGTGCTGCGTGAATCACAAAATATAACTTCAGATAAACACTTGAAAACATACATTAACTTTAGTATTATTAGCAGCCAGGTGTAATCTGATTTCAGTATAGTAAATATTTGCCATCTAAAGTTATAAGAAAATCCTCTCATTCCTTTGGAAAAACAGGGCACAGGGAAAATACGCTAGATGTGTGTTTATTTTCTCTTTGTCCTTTATGTAATGCTCTACTTTTTCTTTGACAATAAAACAGATTTGATTCTGGGCTTCAGTATTCCTCAAGACTCATTTCTAGGTCCTCTTGCTGGTTGGTTATCTACATGTATTCTACTATATGTGGAATGAGAAAGATCTCATTCCTCTTGGGAACTGAGAGGCACTGATGCAGTTGCTCTCATCTTTCCAGTTTTCTGGTTTGAGGCTGAGGGTTCAATACCCAACTGCAACCTGGCTGCAATTATGAATCCGTTGTCATCATACTATTTAGTTTTTGGTTTTTACAGGGTGAAATCTAGCTAAATGTATGGAACAGATTATCTCGTGAGATCAGAGAGGCTAGGCCCAGCCAGGATGGGTTTATGCCTAACTAACATAAGCAGATAACCTGCCTAGCAGATGGGGGGAAAGGCGGTGGATACTGTCTATCAAGACTTCAGTAAAGCCTTTGATACTGTCTTTCACAGTACTCTCGTGGAGAAGCTGGCAGCTTAGAAAGGTGCACTCTTCACTAGATAAAGTGGCTGGATGGCCAGCCCAGAGAGTCGTTGTGAATGAAGCTAAATCCATCTGGTGGAAGACTGGAAGTGTTCCCCAGATAATCAGTACTGAGGCCAGTACTTTTTAACATCTTTATCGATGATCTAGATGAGGGGGTCAAGTGCACCCTCAGTCAGGTTGCAGATGACACCAAGTTGGATAGGGGTGTCAATCTGCTGGAGGGCAGGAAGGTTCCACAGAGGGATCTGGACAGGCTGGATCAAGAACTGAGGTCTTGGGTCATAACAACCCCATGCGGCACTACAGGCCTACAGATGCACATCTGGAAAGCTGCCCAGAGGAAAAGGGCCTGGGGGTGCACATCTGGGAAACTGCCCAGAGGAACATGAGCCAGCTGTGCCCAGGTGGCAAAGAAGGCCAATGGCATCCTGGCCTGTATCAGCAATAGTTTGGCCAGCAGGAGCAGGGTAGGGATTGTCTCTCTGTACTCCACACTTGTGAGGCTGCACCTCAAATCCTGTGATCAGTTCTGGAGCCCTCAATACAGGAAGGACATTGAGGGGCTGGAGTGAGTTCAGACAACAGCAATGGAACTGGTGAAGGGTCTGGAGCTCAAGTCCTATGAGGAGCATCTGAGGGGGCTGGGGCTGTTCAGCCTGGAGAAAAATAGGCTCATGGAAGACCGTATCGCTCTCTAAAACTGTTTGCAAGGAGGTTGTGGTGAGGTGAGGGCTGGTTTCTTCTAGTGTTAGGACAAGAGCAACTGGCCTCGACTTGGATTTCTCTCTGCTCCTTTATGACATTTGTGCTTCACATGAAGACATGGAACTTATTTTTAAAAATGCAGATGTTGTGATTGAGGGCAAGGGGGTAACAAGGGGAACAACTGTATGCATGATTTCATATGGAAGCTAGGAAGGATAAAAATTTGGAATTTCTTGCATTATCTTACAACTGATCTGAAGAGAAACTAATTAACAGTATTTTTCTTGATCTCTACTGATAGCTCATTAGAAGAACAGCACATGTTGCTGCAAATGCTTTATCAGCTTACTGTGTGGCCCAAGAGTCCTAACAACAGAATTAAAGGAACAATAACCATTAATTAGCGAAACCATAACCTTCTGTGTACTTACAGCAGACTTTTTTAATGAATACAAATTTCTTTATTAGGTAACTCAGAAATTTTCTTTGGTTGTGGTAGCAAAAAGCACTCACTTTGCAAAACATATATACTTTGCATGTAGTCAGGTGTGTAGAAAAGTGAACATTGTCTCCTGAAGTGATATCCTAGACTACAACAATTGATTCTTTCCATTCCTTTAACTAATGGAGCTTTACTGGCTGCAGCTGGAATCCAGCAAAGCATTCAATAGCAAATCATTCTTTCTGAGCTTCTCGTTGTGAAAGCTATTGCTATTGGATTTAACACTGAGGCCTTGGATATATTTATAGCAAAAACTGTTTTAATGCAATGTGGGAAACAAGGAAGAAGTACAATACCTTCATAACAAGCCTTTTCAGGTGTATAGTAAGGACACAGCATTATACTAAATATAGCAATGTATTTAGTAGTAGTAATAATAAAATAAATTGTAACTATTATAAGCTAAAGCAATACTGCAAGACTTTACAAATTCTTTAGTCTCATGAAACAAAATGCAGCTGCTCACATTTCTTGGAGTTCTCTCTCATACTGACAGTTCAGACAGATCAGAACTCCGAACACTTTGATACTGTGTACATCCTGCTTATTGTGGGACATAGCTTCAGTTGTTGGTTGTATGTTCTGATTTTAATGTCTAATGAATGCTCATGCACTTACTAAGCAAGGGTGGCAGCCAATTCACGTTGACTTCACAGTGGGAATCCAGAAATGTCAAGACTTCTCCTTTGGCCAGGGAGGCTCCTAGCAGCCTGGTCCGAATAAGCCCTTCTCGTTTCTTGGTACGCACAATCCTCACCTTGGCAAAACGGACCATGTATTCCTCCAGCTTCTCTTTTAGATGCTCTAGAAAGAAGGGCAAAAAAAGCGTCAGTGGTGCCAGGCCTGGAGGAGCCAACACAAGGACAGGTTGGTGTACAACCTGCAAGCTGCTTATCTACTTCCATCTCTGGTCACTTCAAGTCCTCCAAACTCTGCCACAAATCCTCCCAAGATGGTTCAGAAAGTGCAAATATTCTCTGTTTTATCACACAGAGGAAGACACTGACACACTGCTGCAGTTGCTACTGGCAACCTGCCATCCACAATATAATGGCCAAAACAGCTGCAGGATATTCATCCATTCTCTGGCTCCTGCAGCCCAGGACCATATAAACATTCTGGTGTGTCATTTTATAAACAGTGTCCTTTCCAAGTCAGTTTCCTACATTAACTTATTATCAAGAACTATGCATGGAAATACATTTAAAAATAAAACTAGCACAATGAGGTTGTTTTTTGTAATGTGAAGGGAAACAGGCATGAAGAAAGATCTTAATAGTTAGATATCAGCATGAAGCATACAGACAGCTGACTTCCTAATAAAATTAGGCTGCATATGTAGAGTAGTTGATAGGTTCTCTGATCTGCAAAATCTGGTTCTGTTTGTATCGCAAAATATCATCTTTGTGAACATCTTTTCTTCTGACAAGAAATGCACACTGAGAATCATAAAAAAAAAAATCCAACAACAAAAAAAACACCCTAGAGTTTTGCCTTTTCCTAAATACATCTAAAACACAAGCCCTGATCTTTTGTCTTTGCTGCAACACCTCAGCTTGCCACTCATTACTTTGGAAAAAATATTATAACTTCATTCATCAGGGGAAAAGGGAGAGAAATGTCTCTAATAATTAAAACCATTGATAAGCTACATTTAGTGATGCTAAGGATTGCAAGCTAACTCTCACAGAAATGGCTTTGTCAGGTTATGCTTGTTTCTGATATCAGCAACTAATCCCTTGGACTTTTATGGACAACACAGGCCTTGTTCCTGTTCTTCCATCATTACAAAAATTTCTATAAGTTTGCTGTAGACTAGCCAGAAGGATTTCCATTTATCAGTATCCTGGAGTATATAATGCTGGCACACAAATTTAAGGCAACGAGCAAACAAGTCACAGCACAGACAACACAGGATTTTGTGCAAAAATAAAATTAAGCTCCAGTGAAATAGAGCTTCTTCCACATTTGTTTTCATCTTGTTTTTTCCTAGCTGACAAATACATATGACTTTTCAAAGCTACCTGCAGATCAGGAAGTAGAACACTGATGCGTATTTAGTGGAAGAGTACTACATGGGATGGTCCTCCATACTGAGGAATCCTGATGCACAGTAGCACAGAAGAGGGAGTGGGAACATCACACTGCAATGATTAAAGAAGCTGGGGCTTCTGGGAGGAGAAAATCAACACTCCGGAGACATCCTGAGTCAAGAGAGTGGTTTATGCTCATAGTACTGACTGGGAGAAGTATTAGGTCAAGTGAGGAAAGCAAAGCCTGAGACAATACCAAAAAATTCTTGAATAATAAGAAAAGAAGTATCCCTTTTTCTATCCTGTTTCACTATTTACAGACTCAATAAAATCCCAAGAGAAACAATGTCACGAGATATTCTGTGTCTTGAACGGTGGGTTCTGTATGACCAATCATATTCACAGAATGCTATGTAGCCTGTGTGCTACTCTGACTCATCTTAGCTACTAGCTACAATTCAGTTTTGTAACTGAACTAAGGTTTATTCAAGCCCTGGATCATTTTGTGCCCACAGGCAAGACTGTTTAAAGTGTATATTTATTGAACTGTTTTTTTGTTTTTATGAGCTCCATTGAGACTACTCCCATAGTGCAGGAATATAGAAGAAGGGAAATAGACCTTAAAAACAAAGATACAAAGACCTTGCAGGTAATATAAGAAATTCTGTTAGGGCTGTCAGTCCGGATTTTTTTCTATATAGTAAACTGTATCATCTAATAGCCATGAAAAATGAAAAAGCTCCAAAGTGACAGGTTATTACATATTTCCAAAGTAAATCAAATCTAATCAGTTAGTTACCATAGGTTCTGTTAGTCCTCAGACACAAGAAATTTCCTGTAGCTCTCGAAGGTCACCTAACCCTTCTCCTTTTCCATCCACCTGTCTTCTGTTTGTTTGCACTGAAGAGTGCATAGGGTCCCAGCACCAAGAGCAAGACCCCACTGCTGCACATTGTTCAGACAAGCACTAAAAAGGAGCGGGTTGCTCAGCCAGAACACACCTCTCCAATTCTAGAAGCAATCACTAAATGCCTTGGCTATAGTACAAACCCCCCATCATCACCTGCCTGCCCTAAGATAGGTTCACTGATAAGCCTCTAGTTGACCAGAGAAGTTGACCAACTACTACATAGCTCTGAACTTTGTTATGTATCAGACACAATTCCCTGTTTCTAGGCAGTTTCCTCTGTTGGTGAAGGCAGCTACCAAGACAGCACCTAAATGCTCTGATGGAGAGAAGTAGGAGCCTTACTTGGACAACCCAAATTGTTTGTGGTGTTGGTAGGTGCTCTGGTGCCTGTAGGCACACGTGAGTTTGGCCTTCACTAGCTGGGTGTCACAATGGTTAGGGTAAGGCCCTTACAGCAGGCAGTCTGAATATGGACACCACTGATGTTTAAATGAACTAATACAAATACACCCTTTTCACATATTCTGATTGTTATCGCTTGTCTTGAGCCAAATTAATTCACTGAAATTCAGTCTCATACAAAGGAATTAATTTCATTCCTTCCACATCTTTCAGTGAGCAAATTCTGAAAGCTGAGTGCTTATCTTCTCAGGGAAACACTTTAGGGAGATAGGGTGTAAACTATTAAATTATGATATATTCTTTTCTGTTCTTACATCAATTGCTAAATAACAATAGAGTTGAATAATATGATTTGATTGCCATTAGTTGTATTGAAGCTTGAAATCTATTAAATCAATGGTAGTTCATAGTATTGCTTCAGATTCCTTGCAAACGCAGGAAAAAGTTCTCTCAAATTTTTAATCTTTTATTTTCTTTGGCAAGGATAATATCTGAAATTTTGTGGAATAAACAAAAGCTCTGGACCATCTTCCTCCTTCTCTCTCAGGTAGTTCTTCACACGTTTTAGACAGCATGTCACCGGATATGTGAAGAACTGCATTAAAACACCCTGCACATCTTTTGCTGCTAGAATTACATATCCCCAAATTATTTTCATCTACTCAATTAGGCCCATGACCGAATGATTTTATAATTTTCTTCTTATTGCTTAAGGAACAGGTCACAAAAAAGCAGAAACACACAAATAAAATTTGTACATCTTGTACACACAGAATTCTAAATGCATCCTCATTTAGACATATCTGGAAGTAGTAAGGAAGAAAACAAAAGTAATAACTCATGAATTTATCAGAGCTTAATTAGACAAGTGACATTAAAAGATCAGGTCTACATACAAACTGAAGTATGTGGATTACTAGAGACATGTAAAGTATCTATATTTTATAAACCAGCTACATGTTAGTAATATCCTAGCAGTAAGTCACGACATAGTCAAATAGAGGCCTGCAACAACACCTACTGTATCTTTAGTTTTGAGATATGGCAAGGAAGGTGGTTTGGAAATTTATTTGGGAAAAAATTCTCAATAACTACAAATAACTACAAAAACATTGTAAGTATTTAAATTCAATGACCAACTCAAATATGGTTGTGAGAAGGAAAATATGTTAAGGTAAAGGAAACAAATTCCCTTTTGGGTCCATACATAATGATTTTTTAAACTTAAATCATTACAAAAGTGCTCTCATACTCTAACTTGTCCTGCAATATCTTGTGGCACTATCTGTTTCAAATTTTACCAATCTCTAAAAGCAAAAAACCCACAGAGTAACAGCCAGAGACACTGGAACAATAGTAGTTTTAAAGAAAATAGTAGTGTTTTCTACTATTTATATAAATAGTAAAAATATATCTTCCATTTTAAATCACATTTTTGATTAACCAAGTCTCAGAGTTCATGATTACTAACAAATTTAGATTTTTAAAATCTTGTCTTTTGCCAAATCTATTAGAATAAACTTCCCCTCTTCACAGAACTCCATAAATATCCCTCAGAGAAGAGAACACCAAATATTTTATTTCCTATAGCACAACTGCATTTTCTTACAGATCCCATCTATTTTATTGCTAATAATATCTCCAGAAGCAGCATCACACACAAACCTTGTATGTTACACATATACATTTACGACTAAGCAAACTCAAGTGCACAAGCAAACATGCATGAATCCATGTCTGCGTGAAACTGCAATTCTAGAGAAATTATTTGAAAGAAATTATAATGCACTGTATAAAATAGAAAGCAACCTGTAATAAAAAGACACTTAAATGTCCAGAGGACAACATATTATGCCTGTTCATTACCAAAGGAAACCATCTGAACAGATTCGCCATGACAATAGAACAGGGAGGCAGGATGGTTTAATTTATATTCTGCAGTATTATACAAATTCCACTTTCAGAGTCAGGTATAGAGAGAAACCAGTATTTAAATTCTATAGTAAGCTATAAATGTTACTTTTTGCATATAAAGAAGCCAAAGTCCCTTTCATTAGATATGGGGAGCACATATCTAATTTGTAATTTAAAAGAAAATACATCATACTTTTCTTTACAGTGCTGATCAAATGAATCCTGAATCATAAGTTTGACACATGCCAGGCACCTGCTAGGGCAAGAGCTGGCACAAGCAGTGACAAATAAAGAATAATGCATGGGCAGACTCTTTCCAGGCTGTCACTGCTCTGACAAGTGATGATAAAGGGAAGCATTATGTCTCCTCTAGTGACAGCCTGTAAACAAATTCTCCATTGTAATTGTTCTGCATGGGCCTCCTCTGTCTTCATTTTAAGTCAGGAGAAGTTTTTCTAACATAACAGCAGAGACACAAATGCTTGGTCATAATAATTAAAGATCTACTCAAGCAGAGTACCCATTTACTTAATTTGGTGACCAGAAATAAATTGGAAATCAGGGTCCTGTTTTTGTCAGGAAAAAAATCACATAGTAGTAAAAAGCAGAACTGAAATTATCCTTTCTTGTTGGGATGCATTCAGAGACATTTCATGATCACATTAGTACCCATGTTACCATGTGACAAGAAATGTTCCTCAAGGGTTACTGAGAACGCAGTAAGGGAGACTTCAAAGATCACGTGAAAGCTAGAGCTGGTCTTCTGGATGTGCTTGACTGCAGTAGGGACCATGAAAAAGGATGGAAAATACAAAGAAAATAAAGTGTTCTGTTAAGCTCCGCTTCTGTCCAGCCAGGCAAGTCCACCCCAAATCTTTGGCTGCGACAGAGCCCTTCTCCACATCCGTAGCACCTCACATTTTTGCTCAAAAACACTAAATATTTTTGTTAAGGATCACTGACTGGCAAATTATCAAATAATTAAGGGCAACAACAGTCTGCTAAATGCCTGGATAAACAATTTGAACTAAATCTGTTTATTTCTAACCTGAACTGAGAGGTATGTAATTCCATGCTCTGCCATTCCTTACGTGAACCATGTGAAAATAGTCCAAAAGTAACACGCAGTAATAGAAAAAGTATATTGGCCTCTCCCGTTATCTCAGCAAAGGCATATGAAAGGAAGCAACATGGCCAAAACTATAGTAGTCCGTGGCCTTAGGTCAGTAAAATGATACACAAACGACCATTTATCTTGGTGAAAATTAAAGCAGTAAAATGGCTATTTTTCCTTGCAACAGCCACAAGGCCAGCTTGTTTGAGGCCAGCTCAAGAAGATTGTTCTCTCTCTTTTTTACTCTCTGGCCAGCAACAAAGAGCTTTGCGCCAATATGCACAGACAAACCAAAGTACACTTTTGCACACGCCATGGCTCTCAGAGTGAGAAGAACCTCCATCACCTTATTATGTCCCTTTCTGCAAGAGGGGATTATCTTCCCAGGTGAAATTAGCAAGGATATCCTACTTTTGTTTTCTGAAGCCTTGAGCATACCTTTTCCCCAGAACAGCCTAATCTTTTGATGACTGACTTAAGCTTGCCAGGTAATACATAAAGGAAACTGAGTGGCCTTATGGCTTATTCAGTTATTCCTGGTTTTCTGCTGCATTTGACAAACTAGCTCCCTCTGGTGCATTGACATTCTTTTTACTTTTCCTGCCTGTATGTCTGCTACCATAAAAGCAATTCAGTTTGAATAAATAATACAAGGTGAACCTATGATTTTGGGTACATCATACTCCTTTCTTCTAGTTTCGCTTTAAGTTTCTTATTTGCAGAATGTTGATTGGAACTGCTGGTTAAACACAGAACGGTTGCAAAGTCTATACCAGGTCAGCTGCCATTTTTCATAGCTAAGTCAAAGTCTACAAGAAGGACAAGTCCCCCCGTTATAACTCTGGGTAAACTAATCCACTGCTGCACTACCCCTCTTGTGAATAAGTCTTTTGTAAAGTCCAAATTGAGTCTTCTAAGCTACATCCTGGGGTTGTTGCCTCTTATTATACCATCTGCCAGTATCAGGAGGAATTTAGTTTTGTCATCTCTGCAATTCCTGTTCAAGTTACTGTAGGCAGATGTTAGATCACCATTTAGCTGCTGCTTTCCCAGACTAAACAAGCCCAGGTTTGCCAGCCTCTTCTCAAAGGTCACATACCTTCTGGTCCATGACAGTCCTGCCAGTCCTCAGCTAAGCTGACTCCAGGTGTAGTCCTTGAATTGCAGAGCCCAAAATTGAATGCAGAATTACAGCTCTGTGCAGAACCAACATTGTAAAAAGCATAATTTAATTTTATCTGCTTACTCTCATCCTAGCATAGTCCAATCCAGTTTGCCTTCCTGGTGATACAAGGCCAACCCTTTCTCCTATTCACTTGGCATCCACTAAGACATTTGCAGGTCCTTCCATCACACCAGCTAGCCAGTTTGCATCTTTACTGGTACATGGAGTTATTCACCTAGGTGCAGAATCTGTCACTCCTTCTTGAACTTACTGAGATTTCTTTTGCATGATCCTTGAGCTTCCTATATTATTTGATGTGTCAATCACTTTTTCCAGCTTTGTATAATACACATATTTGCTGAGGGCACACTGTCTCATCATGCAAGTTATCAGTGACTAACACTGACCTCAGTATTTACCTAAGCTATTCTGCCAATTAGTCCTAAGGACATCTGGAGGAAGGATGGGGAAGTTTTCTGCCAAACAGATTTTACCATCTGATCCATAGCCATTCCAGACAACAGTAAGTTCCAGAAGCAGACAGGTAGTGTGGAACTTGTTGTGTATGGTAAGTTCTGATAAGTAAGAGAAAAATTAATAGCTACTTAATAGCAATTGGCTAAGAGACATCTTATTTTAGCACTAGATGACCCATTCTTTTTCGAAACAGTTTTGGACACCAAAGACCTAGATCACTTGAGATCACCATGTACTTATTGCTGACCTGGAAGTAGCACTGCTACACTTGTGCTAAACACTCGGAACTTGTTTTGGCTGTGATGTTTGGGTTAACTGGCTCAAGTCAAGCTAAAATGCAATCTCCTTTTTCTGACATTTATAATGAGTCAAGCTAAAATGCAGGGTTTTTTTCTGATGTTAATAATGACTCAAAGTCCTTGCATGATATACTACAAGGCTGTGGAGGGTATCCTGAATGAGCAATAGTTCTGTTCATTCCTTGCGCTTCAGAAACTCTGAACTCCCAGATATCATCCTCATTTTGATGCTCAATTTCAACTACAGCCTGTTAAAGTTGAAAGAATCTCCAAACTCTATAGTAAACGCACATTCTTTTGCCACAATCTGAAAAGGTCAGCATTACTAAGAGCAAGAGGCTGAACAGAGCAGATGAATACAGCTTGACTTCATTCAGGATAGACTTAAGGTAAACTTCGCTGAACAAATCTGTTTTGTTGTGCATAGGCTTTCATATAGTCATGAAAGGAGTGATGGGGACTGCAGAACCTGTGAGGCAAGCTGGATTTGCTGACACTTCTCCAATATAGCTCCATTCAATAGAGACATGCAGAGATCCTGGTACCTCTTTGCTCCACTTCCCTGAGCCCAGATAATTATGACTTAATAGTCATTCTGTTTCCAGCAGAGAAGTGCATTTGTCAACAAGATGAGTGTTCAGGTAATTGAACACCTAGATATTAGGTGTGGTGACTGCTTACACAGATGTCACTGAAGCATCACTAAACTCTGGAGGTACTTCTTTATTCTAGATTTTTGAACAAGAAAAGGAGTGAAACACTTCATTTACAGTAATGCAGTGCAGTAAGTTGAACCACCTCATAAGCAACTAGGGCTGGCTTGATAGTTTGTTGATAGTACTGACACAGCTCCAAGTTTTCCTTCCTTATAAGGAAACAATGAAATATTTTTAAATAGATTTATTCCAACTGCCAGTTGTATGAGGTATTTCTTGAAACTTTCAATGGCACTGTAGAATGGTAGCATGTCTTTCCTACAGCTGACAGCAGACTCCCTCATTTGCAGAACTTTTTGTTCCCTGGAATAGCCTTACCACAGGAGCAGCACTGGAACGATGGAATAATCTTCAACCAAACTGGGAAGAACTTCTTCCCAGTATCATCATGGTAGCCCTGAACTTCACATGACCCATACAAGTGTGCTCAGGGACACACTGCCAACCCAGGGGATGAGAAGAAAGGCAGACGAGGTTGCAAAAGCTTTTTAAATGGACATTTTTTTACAACAGAGACTTTACTGTGGGCGCACAGACTTGTTTTGGCACTTTCCCTAATTCAACAAATGTTATGTTGCTACAGCTTGAACAAGAATTTGGACAACCTATCAGGGAAACTATTTCAGTATACAGTAAGATAATGCAGAAAGGTACAGCTATCTTTATAGGTAATTCTCTGAACACAATTACGTAGCATAGACCTGTCAAAAGAGTGACCTTGCTGCATTAAAATTTGATTATTTTTAACAGGTCTGTTTACTACAGAGGTATTTATACAGTAACTCGTCCCCAAGGGAAGTATATTGTGAGGTTTCTTCCAGGCTGCAAGGGCAATTAGAAGGTTATTTGGAATTGAATTCAGGGAAGAGAAACTTTCCTTGAGACCAATACATTACTCACAAATGGTATCCTCTTTCTTTCACAGTCACAATTTTGCATCCTGACAATATTGATTCGTAAAAATTGTAAACGATGACCTGTCAAGCAGCACTTCCTTTTGCAATGTATTTTTAACACTTCAAACAGCCTTGTGGATTTTGAGACCTGTTTTTAGACTGACATTGTCTCTGTTTTGCCTGACACTATATTCCACATACTTTTAGTTCTTCTTCCAAAATATATCACTGACTTTTGCAATAGGTGATGTCTCCAGAGAACAGTTTTCTCTCATTCTGCTCTTTTTAACCTCTCAAATGCCAAGGACAGATTGTATTGGAGAACTGGTAAAACACCACTGTGAGGATGGCACTGACCTTGTATTTGCAGAGGACCATAAAAAAGAGGAGTCATAGAACATATGTAATCACTTTCTAAGTGGCATCATATTCTGGTGCAGCTCCCTACATTGAACACTTATTTCCCAGAGTAATTCTACTGACATTCTAACGTGTTGCAAACCTTATGTTTGACTAACCCAAAGGTATTGGAATATGGCCATTTACTCACAGAACCTTTGAATAACCTCCTGACTAACTGAAAGTGCCATACTTCTGTAGTTCTTTTCCATTCTATGTGCTAACCATCACAGGTTGGTCAGGTCCTAAATCAAGCTTGAATTTAGTCCTTTTCCTCTAGAATTCAGTGAGGTTTTTCTCCCTAGAGCACAGGATTTTTGATGTAAATAAGAGAAACCCTTGAAACATACTTTGAAACTCAGATTTCAAAACACAAGAGAGATCATGGGCAATACCTTATTTATTGTCTTTGAAATTCGATATTGCATCAAGAAGTTGATCTTGTCTTCCAGCTTTTGTATCAATATTTTTCTTTTTAAAAATGCCCTCTTTGACAGACTAAATGGAGTTCTGAAGTGTCAAATCTTTCCTATGGAGTGATGAATTTACCTATGCTCTGCATAGGGCAACAGGATAAAATGTGTAGATGCTTGATGAGGTTTCTCTGATCTACTGAAAGAGGTCTCAAATTCCTAGCAGTGCAAATGCCAGAAGCATGAAGCCATAGACTTCTAACTACCCTTCATATCTTCTGGATTTTATTTCCTATTACAAAGCATGTGGCAACACTAGACTTTTTTTACAGGTGGAATGCAGGCCTTTATAAGGTTTAAGAACACTTATTGAGGAAGCAAATATCCAATTCCTTCTCTCAATTGCTGCATTTCATCATCCAAATGTTTTCTTCCCTTAGCTGTTATTTCAAGAGTTTTTCCCTCTTTCAATTTTGTTCAGAGTGGAAGTACAACCCATCTACTGCTACTTTGAAACGAAAAAGTTTGTTTTTTGCTAAGCTAGAACTGTAGTTCTCAAAACTGCTTCAACCATTTAACTGCAGAAGTTAGCCCTGTTAGTTGTATAACCTTTGCACTCACTGCTATGTCAAGGAGCACAGTGAAAGAAGATGGAGTTATTATTGCTGAAGAGGATTTTAGAAAGCTGCAGTCCATGGAAATTCTCTGACAGCCTACTGGCAAAGAAAAGCAATCAATTTAAATCATGTTTTTTAGATTAGGTCAGGTACCTTGTTTACCCCATTTCATTATTTGCAGCAAACAGTTTGCTTCCAAAATTAGGTCTATTGAAATCTTACAGTGAAAGAGTTGTTTGGGTTACATACTTTGAAGCATGAGAATTAATATCAAAAAGGAAACTATTTTCTGTTTGCAGACTATCTGCTATGATGATGTTCCTCTACATAATGAGGCAAACACTGATGCATAATTAGGCATCTTCTAACATCACTGTGAGCTATTAATCAAACAAGAACACCATGTTTTATCATGGTTATAGGATCCGCTTTTCACTTTTTATTTAAAACAAGAAAAAGAATAAATAAATGAGCTTCTACATAAATCAAGTCTTGGAAAGGGAGACATTGAGTTGTTTCTTTTCTTTGTTATGTTTTTCTGCCTTTGTTTTAAACATTGAATCAACCTGTCTTTTCCTCTCTCTTTCAGTTGTCACAACTCTTCTGCAGTATCACTAATGCTCTTCACATTCTCTTTAGTCTGGCAGGTTGCCTCATTAAGGGTAAGAAAGAGAAAGACATATTGAATATTAAATGAACATCTAAGACCTAAAGTTTAACTAATTAAATAAATAAATATTATATTGAATATTAACTAGCAGATCCAAGCTCCAGGCAGCATTCATACAATGACAAAGGGAGTAGGCTCAGACTATGCCTGTATATTTCTATACATCTTATTTTGAATACTCCTCCACCACTTTCCCCTCACCCAAACTGCTGTCTGTCTTGCAGCATCAAAAGACAGAAGATATAACCTAGTATTTTTTACTTTACATGGCAACAAAGTTTATGGTGATATAGTCACCTGTGGGTACAAGGAATAAGGATGGCATAGACTGTTCTTAAATCTCTCTGGAAAACTGAGCCTTAGACTGGTTCCATCTTCCTATAGACAGCCACATGAACCCAGATTCAAACATGAGGCTGGTTACATCTAGCTATATATTTTACTTGTGTAAACACAGTATTGTCCCAGTGATCTTTTCAAATCTTTCATAAGTAAAGAATTAATGGACTAGCCGGTATCAAGTGAGAAATAAATCATTGCCATGAACATGTCTTCTTGCTCTTAGAAAGTGTAAAGCTATTTCAAAATTGGAATGGTTATATCTGCTTTACGGCCTTTTACAGATCCTTAAAGATGGACAAAATGCTGTAATTCTGAACACAATTTTCACACCTTTATTACTGTTAAAACTGCAGACTGTGGATTTAAGAGAGGACATAACCTTTGTATTTTATATTTCCTTGGTATTTCCTTGACATATAAAAATTACCATTTAAATTTACAACAGAAATATCTGAATTTAAGAAATATCTAACTAGAAAAACAAAAGATTGTATCATTTTCATTTTAAAGCACTTTTTCCTGAGTATTCAGTAGACTGTCAATATCTTGAATCTCTGATCCAAGAAGTTCCATTGGTCCTGACCAGAACTCTATGAATCTTCCCCTCATCACCACCTTTTCAGTGAGCTGGAAATGTGGTTCACACACTGTGTGTCACTTGAACTTCTCCTCAGTTTTGTGCTTTAGCAGACCAAGGTTTTATTTAAAAATAAACATGTAACAAAAGGCATGGGAAAGTTATTGCCATTCCCTGCAAGCTTTTTTTTTTTTTTTTTAAATCTGTGCATCCTTTGCACTTTGCACAGTTGAAAACCACCCATGTGAAGATTTACTGTGGTGAGCATGCTAAGTGCAATGCAAAAATAAATCAGGGCAGAAAATATTTTCCCTGGAAAAACTTTTCATTGTGTGAGTCACATTTCAAGAGATGTACTGTGCTACCCACAGATAACCTCCTCCAGCTACTCAGAATTACACAAGCAGCAGTATCTTTCCAAATATCAACTAACTCATCTCCATGGCAGCTCCAGTAAGGGCTTTCCTGGGAAAAACACAAGTATTTTTGCATTTAGCTGTAGTTTGATCTGTAGAGTTGGTAGGTTTTTCCCATGGAAATGTTGCAATCACTTACCTCTTTTTTTTTTCAGGTTATGTTTTATTTTTTGTAGCTTATTACCTAAGGCTTTTTTCTTTTCTGCTTCTTGTGAGGGCATAGCTTAGGGCTGAATACAACAATTAGGAAACAAATGGAATAGGTATAGGCAAAAGCACAGACAAGCAACCAGAGAAACTGCCACCATTGGCCCATGTACCAGTTTTGCAACTGTTCTCATGTAGTGAATTTTTAAGAAATTAATGAAATATTGAAAAGAAAAAGAAATTTGACTAAATCTACTAATTATGTAAGACATTCCCAGATCTATTTATCACCATCTAGAGTGGTAGATGCTTACCAGACTCTGAAATGTAAACTGTGACAGCACTTCTACACCAAGAAATGTGTTTAGCTTAATTTTAAAGCTACCTGAGAGCTGGAGCTCTGAATTCTTTCTTGAGTAATGTTTCTGTGTTCATATTTTCTTAAAAGCAGCTGAAAGCAAGAGCAACAGAAAAATAACAGGGGAGTTAATAAAACTTATAGTGGGCAAAGCTGAGTACAGGAACACTATAAAAACCCAAACCAGCAGATAGCACATAAGGTAAAATAAAATAGCTACTAATATTCTGATATGGATATGACTTCTATTCATACCAGACTGTCATTCTGCTGTGGGGTTGGGCTTTTAGTTCTGCTGTGAAGTGCACACTGTATTTTAGCAATACATCTTGTAATTCGGTTCACTTTGTGGCTTAGAGCCAAAGGGGAAATACTTAAAACTCAGACAAAAGAACCCAATTTCCAAAAGAACAGCTGGAGATGTTCTGAAGAAGGATACGACATGCTACCTGGTTTCTTTCACTGACACACGTTCAGGTTGCCATGAGGAAATTCTCTCTAGGACAAGAGACTCCCTTAACAGGAAATTTCCCTTGGCATGAAGGTGATGTGCTTCATTTATTAAGATTACCAGACACCTTTTTTAAAGCAAGGGTTTTACACAAGTGAAAATTTCAGTTCCAAGGGAATTAAGGATGGAAGGATTCATTTATGTTGTAGTTCTGTGGACCACTCAGTGGCATGGCCAAGCACTAGCAATAGACCCCAGTTTTTATAAAAAATTAAACACATCAGGACATGGGACTTGTGCTGTGTCTTGAACTTATTCTATCTTGATTTGCTGTATCTGTAAAAAAACATAAGGAATATAGACCATACCTGCAACTTACTTAAAGAGGTGATGATTATTGTCCAGCTTGCCCTGGTTTTAATACCACAGTTACTGGTGGGAAATTGGCTGCTGCTCATTCTGTGTCTCTAAGCTTTAGTTACACTATCAGGTTGTTTTTTTTTTTCCTGTTGCATTTTGTTTAGCTCTGTGTAGTTGCATGGTTCTCTCCCTAAAAGGAAACTATAGCATCTACAGGGAAGGATTAAAAAACCTAACTAATCAGGCCTGGGAGGAAGAAATCCTCATCCCCTACTTCGTATCCTTATGGCAAAAACTCAGCTCAGTGGAGCAACACATAAGGAGGTTGAGCATATCACCAGAGAAAAGGGTAGATAATAAGATGATGGCTTAAGACTACTTTAGTAGCATCATTAATAACAACAAGGAATAATTAGATAATTTACATAAGTGTAAATACAATTTAAAAAGCACTAAGTTAACTGACTGTGATATCTTGATTAGATAATTAAAAGCATTAGAGCAACAGCACATTTCAATTCTTGGATACAAATGTGTGCTCTTTTGTTTACCAAAATTGTATATGAATTGTACATATAACAGCACATTTCCAGCATGCTTTTGGAAGGATCTCAGTGAATCTGAGAAAATCAAAAATACTTCCGTTTCCTTTGAACATGTCCTAGAAACTTTTCATAATATCTTGTTTCAATAATCCTACTATGTGTGGTTTTTTAAGCAAATACTCCAGCAAAACTCTGCAGAATACCTTGAAAGCAACTAAGTCAGCAAGGCCAGTATTTCATCTATTCATCAATGTCAATATTGTTTTTACTTTTAAAGCCCTTTGCGGCCTCTGAACACCAGAGCTATCTGTTTCACCAGACAACAGTTTACCATGGGACTTAGGGCTTGTTAATGTAATGATGCAGTATCTGCCATAGGAAGCTTTACATGCACAAGCAATTGCTTTATACATTTATAAAGTTTATGAAAATGCACTTTATTTTAAGCCAAGATCTTCTGAAAAGGACTTTCATATAACACAGATAATTTGTGAACTATACAGGGGAAACTTCAGCATATACAAAAGAACAGGTGGTAGATATAAAAATATAAAGCCATCTTCATATTTGATGGCTCAGATGAACTTCACTAAACCTCAGCCAGCCAGGTACAAACTCTCTGACAGCTGCTGTTCACCAGAGCTGCTAAGGTACTGTGGGACTCCAGATGAGTCCCTGTCTCATTTCACTTTTCCTGGATCTCATTTTTGGGGAATGTGAAGGGCTCAAGGTCACTGCCAAGAGGAGCTTAAAGAACGTCTGGCGAAGCAGGGAAATTTCTGACCCCAATAAGCCAGTGTAGCCTAAGAACCGCACGGGGGAGCAGAAGTTTTTTAAGACATTGCCCCCAAGTAGCAATAAAGACATTCAACCCATGTGTGTATAGACATGAGGCTAGGAGGTGACAGCAGATGGGAAAATCACTCTTTGTGAAGCTCCTGTCTCACTCTGGTGACTGGTTAGACTACAAATGTGAACAAATTGCCATCGCAGGTGGCTAAAGCAGAGAACAAATATCTAAACTCAAACTTAGGGCTATTTATTTGGTGGGAGCCAATTTAACTCATGACTGAATTTTTTTAAGTATTTCTGTTCACTTTGTAGTTTTCAACAAGTTAATTGTTAGGCTACAGAATTTTTCATTTCTTTTTTCAGTGAAGCCCAATTTGTTTGTTTTTCCCAAACTTCACCTATGTTTTGAACATATCTGTAGGGAATAACTGGAACTCTGAATCTATTGTATGCTTCTGATTAATTTAGTCTTGTTTTTCCTTCTTCATAGTCTCTCTTCCTGAGCAAAAATGGATTGATTGCAAAAAAAATTGAGACGGATTTTAAAGTCAGTTAAATAGTATTCATACATTATCATACACTCTACATGATTGCCATTATAACTATGCTTACATGAACTCAAAGAATAAAATTAGACTGCAGGCATAGTTTTAGGGGAAAAAACCCCAGACAACATTCGTTATTTTTCATTATTATAAGCTAAAACTAATTTCCTTTTCATATTTCTGAGTGAAAAGGTGATTGCCTTAGTAAAAATGGAGAATGGTTACTATCTGTAACTTAGTGAAACACAGTTACTCAGCACTGCAACGACATCATGTATTTCATGTCATGTAAGACTTCCTAAAGTGCCTAAACGAAAGTCTCTCCAGGACTTTTTTCTCCTTTTAATATTTTATAGTACTGCTGCATGCACTTTTAAACACCCAATTAATTTTTATGAACATTCTGATTTTTTTCTGAAAACAAACCCAAGGTGAATAGATGTCGTTTTAAAAATGGTTACCTTGTGCTGAATTTCTCCTGGAAAATTTCACCAAATATAGTAAAGCACAAATAATCATCAGATTCACAGTATCATTTCTCTCAGATTTTTCTGTCATCAGTCATGAAAATTCTGTATAAAGAATGACTTGTTCATTTGTTTTCTTTCTGTTATACATCCCAGTTTGAAACAACACAGCATATGACCAATCATAAATACATGTGTCTAGGCTTTGTTGGTTTTTTTTTAAACTTTATTTTTTTTCTGTATCACTGATCTATATTTCCTCTTTTTTTTAATGTCATTTAAATGACTTGCCTGCTACCCAGTTGCTGCATTTTCCCCTGTAATTGCCACAGGAACACCTGCTCCTGAATCCAACCTTTCTGCAAGACAATGTGCAGTTGGAAAACTGGAAAACTGTGACTGCTGTTACCACAGATCAAGGCTTACAGGAAGCATGGAATGCCCTGTGGCAGCAATTAAATTACAGCCTTTTAGAACTGAAAATTTCTCCCTAAGTATAGTCTAGATCCTGTAAATGTTCTTGCTGAGGGAAAGACTGCTTTCAAAAAGACCTCACTGAAAGATTCATGTTCTTTTTACTTTGCACAATTCATCCGCGCAAGGATAAGTTATGAAGATATGCTTTAGCAACAATTCCTCACATTAAAACCTTCAGACAGCTATGAATTGCACACATTAGGCAGGAAGATTTTTCTACATAATGTAAAATTTTCACAGTTCAGCCACATGTTGCAGAGCACTAGGAGAAGAGCTGCCATTTTTTTAATCCCTGAAGATCCCTCTGCCTCTTTATCTGAAGTGAGATGAATTAATGGTAGTAGCTTTTCGAAAAGTTTCATTGCTTACATTTGTAACTCCTCATTAAAAAAATATGGCTAAACTAAATGCAGAGAATCCTTTAACGTGCAATAGTCATGTCAGATAAACTAATTGTTAAGAAATGGCCAGAATCCTAAAGCTCTTCAACCACTGAGCGGTTCTTGGTAACAATGAGAGATAAGTATTTAAATACTTTTAGAACTCTCATTAATGACAAAAAAGCATAAGAAGTAAAAATATTCTGACCTCACTTCCTGCTATTTTCCTTCAGCAAGTTCATTTGTAAAAGCTACCTGAAAAATGGAATTGGATATAATCAGTGAGCAGTATTGTGTCATGGTAGGACACGAAATAGATTGACTCCATATAGTTGTCAGAAGAGAAAGAAGGCTTTATTTACAATTCCAACAGTTTCTTTTATAACATGCTGTGGTAAAAAGGTCTATTATTGGTCCATGGGACTGACACTTCTCTCTGTTGGTTAAGTAACAGGAAACAACAGCTGGGAACAGTTGTTATGGGAACGGGAACACTTTATTTAACTTGTTTTGAGAAACAGAGAGAGATGTTTTGAAAAGAGAAAACTGTTGACAGCTTTCCCTTGGGAAAGGGGCTAGGAATAGTTAGCAAGCTAAAATTCAGACTCAGAAATGTCGAGCCCACAGTATTTACCACTGTACAATGGCTTAAAATCAGTGCATGAGTACTGACTAGCCAAAGCACTGCAACTCAGCTAAGGAGGAAAGTGGTGAGCAAACCCAGAAGTTTGGGTGTTACTATTAATGTGATTGCATTATGACATTCCAAATCATCTATGCTTTAGGACTATCTTCCTTTATGAACAAAATATTTTGGTAGTTACTAAAAATCTCATGTTTCCTCACATGCAAACTGTTTTGAATGCTTTTTAAACTACTTTATAGGTAACAAGTAGAAATAAAGTTTGCACACCCACAGCTTCCGGTAGATGAAGACTGTGAGAATATATTACAGTCAGAAATGTCCAGCATGTTCAGAAAAAGCTTTGTAATTTTTCAAGTAAGTTTGCAAATATTACTGGATAATACAATCCAGTAATACTAATAACACGGAAGCAGTTCATCACTGGCAAATAATACAAAAAGAGAAGTGATCCATGATCTTCTCGGATCTCAAAAGAAGAATGTTAATATGCACATCCCAAGCAAAATCTTAGATGCTCTTCATTAGAAGTGATAATTATCACTTCATGACTTATGACATCCAGAATTTATCATCAGCTTCCAAGCTAGCTGCATATGTGTGTTATTGAGATTATTATCACTCTGACTGACACTGTAGAAATCTTTCCCTGGAACTGTTTACAGATTGTTAAGACACCAGCCAGTAAAGCGTATTTTGCTGGCACTTATTCAGAGGTAAAACCAGGGAGAAATAGATAGAAAATTAACAGAAATATTTCCTTTTTCCCTGGCTGACCATAACCAAGTTGTGGTGACCAAAAACTATTCAGCAAGTTTTGAGACAAATTTCAACAAAATGGTACATAGCTGCATTTCATACACCACAGAAAGGATGTTTTTATAGCCTCTGGTATTTAAAGTGCAGGAATAAACATTTTACCTCTGCTTTAACACACCTTACTGTTAAAATAAAATTACACCTACACATTGAACAAACTCCTTGGTCAGGAACAAGAGTACCGTGAGCAAAGCTGTCTCCATATCTGCACAAATTAACAATCTGATCCAACAGCTTTAACTCTGACAAAGTGCCTATTGATGCACCTAATGTAGTACAAGGCAATTTAAGTAGCAAAATGACTTTTTGTCATTAGGCACTATTAGACTTGAAAAAACAGTAAGTTCTGGCCAATTTAGGCTTGGTAGAATAATTACCATGTTATATCAGCATTTGTGGCTCACTGATACTCAGGTTGCTGAAAATCAGGTTGTGTGGAAGATGACTCCAATTCTGGTATATCCTTCCCTTTCCCTATTTTGCGCCAGCCTTCCGCAGCCCCTACCTGGGTAGGTGGAAACCAGACCCCAGAGAGCAGTAGCTACATGACCAGGCAGTGAAATCAGGATAAAGTCAGCCATGCATTTATATCTTTATGAGTCTAGGGATGCCTGGAACGCTGAAATCTATTGATCCTGACTGGCTGCAAAGGCTGAATATAAGATCATACCGAGTCTAGCAGATGAAACTAGTTTTCACTAATAAAAACTCCAGTGGTTATTATTTCTGAACATTGGTCCATGAAGAATTCTAAATATCAATATCAATTTTGCATTTCTCATGCTGGTAAAAACAAGTAAACAGATACTCCAAGTACTACTCCAAGTTTGAACTGGACTAAGCTTAATGAACATAGAATCTGTTCCCCTACATGACAGTTTAGATTAGTTCGCCATATTACTGACCTGTATTGATGAAAACTTGTGAGGCTAATGACTTGAGACACAACCTTCATTATCATATTATGCCTTATGCATTAGGAAGTCACTTTTGGAAAAAAGAACCAGAATAAGAAAAAAAAAGAAATAAGAATAAATCTTGGCACTGATACAATGCATATAAAAGGGATTTAAAATAGAAGCCTTACCCATTAAAAATTCAATCATGATGCAACTATTTAAGCACTGACATGATAGATACTTAGTCATCGTGGGTCCAAATACTGACTTACGTACAAATTTGATTGTTCAAAACTTTCTTTGCTATGTAAGGCTCTTTGGGGTTTGATTTGTAGCTTGCTTCAGCCCAAGTCCGCAAAGTTTTCTACACAGACTCACAATTTTTCTCCCCCTCCTCCCTATGTATTTCATTCCATAATGAAATAATTCCCTGTCCACATTTACAAAATTAGACTAGTTTGTGGACTGAACAAATGGAGTTCATAACTTCAGTCATGATACGGGTCTGAAAGGGGAAGACTTAGACCCTAGAGGACAGAGATCTATGATGTTTGAGCTGGATATAGGAAAAGAAAATGCTGATAATGATGATAATACAGATGATAATTGTAATGGTGTTTATAATGAACATGAATTCTCACACACTCAGTAATAATAGCAGAAGTTATTAATCATTTCAGGGAATACTACATTTATCCCAGCACCAATCCATTGCACTAAGTTAAAATGCCCAGACAACATATCCTGCAAAGTTTGAAAAATGTCTTAAGTAGCTTGTAGGCACCATGCATAGCATACACAAAATTGGGAATATGTGACCTAGAAGTTTTAGTAGCACATTAACTTGGGATTCAAAGAGAGTTTGGTGGTTTTTCTCTCGCAAATTCAAACCTTTACACTTTACATTTATCGTCATATTTGCACTCTGTATTGTACATTTCATACAATTATCTACACACTCATTTCTACACCATAACATTACAATTTAGGTCCAACTACACTTAATAATGACTTATGAGGGATGAATAAAATGTTTGCTTACAAGAAAGACAGAGTATATGAAACATCTTCCATTACCACAATACTTGGAAAATCTGGTGTGATCTTGCAGGCTCATCTATGTTGAGATAGCCATGAAAAGACTTATAGCTGCAGAAACTGATGTTCAGTCTTTGCTTTGGTAATCTGGATAGTCTCTGGTAAATGGAAATTTATAGTTAAAAGTTAAAGTGCTTACAGACTGTGATAAGACTAAGAAAACAAACAAAAATCAAACCCAATGTTAAGCTTTCAGAGATATTCTTTAAACATTCTTACTCAAGTTAGCTAAAGAATTTCACAGTCTACTGCTCACGTAAGTGACGAGTACTGAACAGGCTGATGGGCATTTGAGTCATATATTGATTGAATGTTATGAGAAATCAATTCTGAGAAGCTCTTTCGGTATATTTATACAAGAACAGGTAATTCAACATATGTAGCACACACAATGTCAGGAACTATTAATGCTATTCCCAAATAACAGAGATCCAGGTTAATTTCTAATTTATGAGAAGAAGACTCCTGAGAAAATGAGAGCAAGTTTCACAAAGTTCCTACCAACCATTACTTTATGCTTAGGCAGGAGTCCAGAAATATGACCCCCAAAGGACACAACATAAAACCCGAAAACAAGAAAGAGGAAGAAAATTATTAAAGCTGTTGTTGCTGGTACTTTTATTTCTTTTCACTCTCTTTGTGTAAATTCCTTTAAATAGTACATGGGTAATTTAGTTACCTAACTTGACACATGACAAGAGAGTCTGATGCTTAGGAAAATTATGTTTACCTGAAAATTTCAAACATCAGTGTTATGTACCTGCGAAAGTCAAAGACTACAGGGGAAGCAGAGGTTTGCAGTACAGATCAAATCTTTCTTTAAAGTAGGTGATATGAAAAATATAGCCTTTTTTCAATTAGGTCATCAGGTCTAACAGAAGATGCTACATAAATAAAATACATATTAATAAAATATAATCTCACTTTAAGGAAGTGAGTGGAATGAATTCAAGTTAGCAGTCTATAATGAAGTGATATATGTCCAAGGCATTTAGCAACACATACTTGCAAAAAAGGACTCCTCTTGAAGATATCAAAACAGTGTATTTTTAATTTCTTAGGTAACACAGTCCTGAAGTGACCTGTAGAAGATAACTCATGATTTAAACAATGTAATCCTTTCCTTACACTTTGAAAAAATAGAAAAACAATGAGGAGAAATTCAGTGCTTGTTAAACCACAATAGCTCAAACATTTATAGACATGAAAGACTTTGTATGAATACTGCTGTGAACAATTTAAGTAGCACACAGAAATTTCAAGGATCGAATATGGACCTATTAGATTAAAAGATCTTTTGCTACCCAAGTTAGCAAGGGAAGTTCCATCATTAAGATAAAATAAACAGAAATATGCAGAAGAAAACCAGTCTTTGAACAGATTGTGGGTGATCCAAGTTTATAAGCTATCTGCTGTAGACACTGGGTTAGCAATATTTTACAGACAAAATAATTACCATGCAAATTTGTTTCAAGGATGGTTGTAAACCACACAATGAACACGAAGAACACAATTACCACTCGATACAGCCAGCTCCCAGGAAGGAACTCTCTTGCAGTTCCACAAATATTGATGCCCCTTCTTCCATACCAGCACATCTAAGCTTTCTCTGCACTTCTCATTATAACAGCATTTCACAGTTATTCCACCTCCCAACTGACTGAAAATAAAAGAAATTCAGCATCTTGTTATGTAAACCATGTCTGATATAAACGTTTACACATTACAAGCTACTGAAATCGCTACTTAAACCTACCCACACAGCATATTTTAAAGAAACAAGACAAAATACAAGAAAATGGGCATAATTTAAAAAAAAAAAAAAAGAGAGAACAAGAGAAAGACAAGTTTGCCACAAAGCTTAGAGTAATTGGATGTTATCAAATGTACTTAAAATGCAAATTGATTTGAAAACCAAATAAAAAGGTGGCTTTTGGGATTAACTTTGACTGCTTAAGATTTACCCATGTATGAAACTTTGAGTTTTAGTCCTCCAGCAATGGACCTCTCATAGAAAACATGAAGTTTCAACACTTTAGTATAAGAATCATAACGTTTTGCAATGAAGGATTTTTTCTAGAACTGAAAAATTATGAAAATTCAATCATACCTGAATTCTTGGTAAGGCAGGAAGCCCTGGAATAATGATGATAATGCCTATTCTACAAAACTAAATGTCCTTTCTTTGCTTCAGTAGCACTAGCTTCTCTATAATAATTATTTTTGACTGACCTTTAGGAAAGAGTAAACAGTCTGAGCTTTTACTGCAAGCACTAATAATTTGGACTTCCCAGAAATGCTGAAGGAACTCGGCAGCTTCAAAATGTTTTGCCTTTTACAGAAAGACAGTTAACATTCAAGATCACTACTACCAACACTTTGCTGTCATAACTAATGCAGGGTGTCTTGAAAGACAATAATCTAAAGTTTTCTTCGCTTCCCACTGAATTTTTGTACTATGAATAATTATTTTATGTTTGTTAGAAATAAAATGGAAATAAATTGTATTATTTAAAATAGCATCACAAATAACTACAATTCAAAAGTGAACTGTTCATAACCCGCCAAAAATTTGTGTTCAGATTTCTAGCATAGCTGAGCACATGCTGCATTAGTCAACAGCATTTAGAATGAGTGAATACTGCTCTCAAAAAACTGACCGTTCATTAGAAGTATGTATTATTAAAACACCTTGGGGTTAGATTATCATGTTTTCTGGTAGTCATAATTCTGTGATTAAGAGTAGTAATTCCACCCTTAACAGAACTATAATAATTGGAATAAGTTATTATCAAAGAGAACTGTACAGACTGGATTGATGGGCTGAGGACAATGGTTGAGGTTCAGTAGGGCCAAGTGCTGGGTTCTGCCCTTGGGTCACAACAACTCCAGGCAGTGCTACAGGGCCGGAGAAGGGTGGCTTGAGAGCTGCTCAGCAGTGAGGGTCTTGGGGGTGCTGGTCAACAGGCAGCTGGATATGAGCCAGCATGTGCCCAGGTGATCAGGACAGCCTATGGCATCCTGGCTTGTATCAAGAATCACACGGCCAACACAGCTAGGACAGTGATTGTCCCATTATACTTGCACTAGTGAGGCTGCACCTCAAATCCTGTGCTCAGTTTTGGGCCCCTCCATTCAGAAAGGACATTGAGGTGCTGAAGGGTATCCAGAGAAGGGCAATGGAGCTGGTGAAGGGTCTGGAGCACAAGTCCTCTGAGGAGCAATTGAAGGAGCTGGGGTTGTTTAACCTAGAGGAGGCTCAGGGGAGGGCCCTGCTGCTCTCTACCACAAGAAGTTGTAATGAGGTGAGGTTCTCTTCTTCCGTGTCTCAAGAGAAAGGACAAGACGAAATGGCCTTAAATTGCACCAGGGGAGGTTCAGATTAAATATTAGAAAAAAAATGTTCACAGAAACAGTAGTTTGGCATTGGAATAAGATGCTTGGGAGAAGGTGGAGCCACTGTCTCTGGAGGTGTTCAAGAGGTGTCAGGCATTTGGGGATATGGTTTAGGGGGATTATGGTAGCACTGGATTGGTGGTTGGTCTCAATGATCTCGAAGACATCTTCCAGCTTTGATGATTCTTTAATTCTAAGGCTACTGAAACTACTTGAAAATACATTACACTAAGCTACTTTGGGATGAGTAGCAACAGCAAATGATTTAGACATACTTCCAGCCCAAGAAGAAAAGCACATGCTGAAAATTACCTCCAGCCCAGTCATTTATAATGGAAAAACTCACAAACAACATCCACTACAAGCGTTTCATAACTCTGTTTAATTGGAGGAAATTGTCTGAAACTTTCAAATCTCAGGTAAAGTCATTTTACTGAGGTCAACAGCAAACCTACGACTCAAGACAAAGATTTCTACTTCCTTATTCACATTTCAGATCTTTTACACAAACATACTCGGCAATAATTCTTATGGGTCAAGGGGCTCTGCCCTTGGTCATTCCACTAAGTAAAAAAGCCAGTATTACAGTTCAGAAATTGATTTTGTTTTGTAAGGCCAAGGCTGTAAAAAATGCACACATAAACTATATACATAATAGGCTACTAGTATTCTAAAAGAATATTATTCTTATGTAAATAATTGATTTATTCTGCTGAAATTAGTACTGCCTGCTCTAGTCTCTTACTGAAGCACTGTCCTGGGCTCATCTCAACAAAACTGCTGCTGAGGTCCAACACTACATTTTTGAGCTTTTCACTGTTTTTTAAAAAACCTCTCTCACCGTAAAAACAAAGACGTAGAAAAATCCATTTGTACAAAGCCACAAACTCCTGTGCCCACTCTGTATGCAGCATGAAGGACCCAAGGACAAATAAATGTGGTCTCACAGTAGAAGGACATTCTCATGATACAGAAAGTTACACATATGCACTTGCTCTATAATGCTCCCATGCTCTACAGACCTCTCTTGCCAGAACTAACGCCAATTAGATGGTCTCCTGCCTAGCCTAGAGAAAATATCAGCAGAAGTTTTTAAAACTGTACTTTGGGTTTCCTACAGGAAAGAAAAAAACATATATATAAAATTTAAAATAATTTTGCTCTGAAACAAAATCCTATTTGTCACTTACTTTGGGATCTTAATGAAGAAATACAAAAATACTGTTTTAAGCCAAGAGCCTTTTCCATTTCTTATTTACAGCAGATTCAAAACCTAAACACAGTGTCTTGTCAAAACTGAGCAGCAACATTAATCATGAGCTATAAATATGAATACCTGTCTAAAAATTCCATTTTTTTTCTACACAACCTATTTGCAGTATTTTTGTTACTAAGCAACAAAATGAACTGAATTCTTTTATTATCCAAAACACTTGCATTATTGCCAGGGTCGCCTTAACACAACTTTATCATCTCAATTGCTTCACTTGCTGAGCATGTGGAGTAGCAGATTAGGAATAATTAGACAAGGAATGAATGAAACTCCGCTGCAGTCACATCCTGAGACACAAATGAAGTATTGATCTTGATGATTCTACTAACAGCCATTTAACATGCATAGCTGCTAAACATTTGAATTTATATGACTTCATTCTCAATATGTTGTTAAATGTATTCTGAATTCTGGCCAAGCAAACAATGTTCAGCCTTTATGACACTGCATAGCATTCATGGTTATTAAGCACAATTAAGCAATGCAGAAAAAGTGTGAAGGTTGAAGGAAAGCTCACCAGGGCAGCTTTAAATATGCCCAGGTTTCTCAGGTAGGACAAAAGGGAAAAATGAAGTGAAGTGCTTTACCAACATGTACACCCATCTGTGGCATATAGCATTTCTCAATATATTTTCTAGCATAAATCACATATATGTTTTAATATTGGAGAAGAAAATAGTGTGCAAGCTAGGGAAAATCTGTGACGTCCCTATCAGAGCATTGTATAACATGATTACGTGCCAGCAACAGTGTATAAAACAGTGTTCTGAGAGAGCTTAAAATTGACTTCCACGAATCTTTCAGAAATGTTTTTGCCTTTGGTTATATCATTACAATGCAGGTAACAGAAAATACTAAAGTTAACCTAGATTTATATACATGTAACTCAGTGTTGAATTTTCTTCTTAAACTTCGGAGTAATTGCTTCTCAAGATTAAAAACTGTTTTTCTCAAGCAGCTTAAGAAATATTTTATAGCACATTACTAGGGAGAGGTATAAAAGAGAAAGAGAAAACTGCTATGTATAATTGAGAGTACAGACATTTCTATCAAAAAAATCACATGAACTCAAATATTCCTGAGGTAGTAAGGCTAATGCCTGTAATTTTACAACTCTGAAAAAAAAAGATCAGATTTTCATACACTGTACTCTAATATAAATCTAGAACAACCGCAGTGCCGTAAGTCCTGCCTTCTAATAACACCTTTGAATCTAAGCCAGAAGATACAGAAGTATAAATGAGATCATATCCCATTCTGCTAAGTGGTCAAGACCTCATTACTCATCCAAAAAACTCAAGGGCAAAATCAAGAAAAATAATGTACTGAGAATCATCAGGAGAGAGCCTGGCTCATCCCCATTCTAGTGGATAGACTTCAAGACCACCTACTGGAAGTTAACCTGAAAGGCCTAAAAATACAGTGGCGTTTTAAACTGAGATTCACTCAGAAGGTTTATGTGTCTACACGGGAGACTTTGTGTGCATTTGCTTAGGCCACTCTGCTAACAGACCTTACACTATCCAGCTCCAAAACAGACACCATTTCTGCACAACAGAATTGTGCTTGTGGGGACTTAATGCTATGACCACAATTGCTGAACAGCTTTTGGTTCATATTGGGTGTATCTGACCTGCTGAAACCCAAGTGTCTCAAGCATACACCTCAAACCACTGCAGAGTTCAAACACCAGAACTCCTCTGCTCTTTAAGCATTATAATGAGTTCATGTATTTCTAGATGAGCATGCGCCTTAGTTGTTTAACTCCCAAAAGAGGAGATGTCAGCCCACTGCATTACTGGCACACGGTGGTCTCTCTCAGGCATTATGCCTTTCAGCACAAGAAGGTGCTCAGTGTACGTCATGAGTGCGATTTTGGTCTGTGACAGAGGAGTGAACTGAAGGCAGTAGAGGCCCTAGGGAACAGGAATTTCTGATACTCCATCACTACTGATATGTTGCAGATTTATCAGCAGTGCCAAGGAGAGAACACATTCTCTTTTTGTCACCAACATCCTCAGAAGTAGCAATGAGAGAATTGTTCAGGTTTGAGAACACATGGGCTAGTGACAGCTGGGGCAATAGGTTTATTTTGATTTTGACAAAAAGTCAGGAAAAGAAGCTGCAAAAAGATGCAAAGCAAGGATTTGATAGGTTAGGAAAAGAAGGACTTGCAGGGCAGAAAGCTGAGGACAAGTCCTTCTGGTACAGAGTGACAGGATGTATGGCACAGATGCTTGTGTATGTTTATCTGAAGAAGGTTAGAGAACAGAGAGGTTCTCTGTATGTTAGTTTGGATTGGGCTTTTGAGAATTAGGGCAGTATCAGGTAAGATTGCGCTCAGTCACTAAAACACAGCTCATGGCATGTGAGTCCTGCAGTGGAGAGCCAAAGCCAGCACTATTCTGGCTGGTGTACATTTCCAGTGCTGGGCAGGCAGGTGACAGACACAAGCTGTGGCAGACGAAGCACAGACAACAGTGGGTTCCTCTGGTGACTCTCTGATGCCATCACTGGTGTGAGAAGAAGGGGCTAGTGTGGTAGGAGAAGTACTAAACTGCTGTCAGTTTATAACCAGCAATATTTTTGGCTAATGAAATAGCAAACAGGTTTTACTAACTTTCTGTGAAATTATTTGGTATTTTTTAATAAGGCAAACTTCACCAACTCAGCTTGTCATAATCTGAACTGAAATCACTAGTGGGCGTTAAGACAGGGATCTTCTAAACTTTTCTGGATTGACTTTGCAAAAATACTAGGCAAAAGACCTAGCATAATTTTGAGTTGCACTAGGAAAACAATTGTTACCTTGCCAGGAAGACAAGAAACATTGATGTCTCCCGAGGGAGTTGCTCAACACAGAAGTGAAGGTAAGGTTGCAGTTTCCTCTGAAGAATTCAGCTGCTGATAATTAGGACATATTTGAGTTATGAATTTAAGAGCAAAGAATCAGGATTTCAAAAAAACTACAAAACCTCAAAGTCCAGCTGCCTTCTGGGTAGTGGAAAAGACCTGGGTTCGGTACTCCTGACTTCAAAAATAGTGAGATCATCATCAGTAGCAAAAGCTTCAGACTAACACCTTGCACAGTATGAAGTCTCCTTCCCATATATAAAAAGATAAACTGTTGAAAATCATAGACAACAACATTTTGGCTCTAAACAAATGTCCTACCTAACACCTTCGTCCAACAAATCCACTTCAGTTAGCCTTCAAAGCTGTAAACCACACCAGGCCATAAGTTATATTTATAGAGTGTTCAAGAAATTCACCAGATTCATGCCAAGAGACCTTTCAAAGGTAGAAATATTGGCTAATATCCATTTTAGATACTGCAAGAGTAGTGTTTTTGAAAAAAAATGCAAGTCTTTGGTTTATATTCATTGCTTTTATGATAGTGATTTGAATTTTAGAATGAATTAACTGCACAGAAATAATTCTTTAAAAGTACTTATTGAAGAAAAAAAAATTGATAGCATGAGCCACAATATTGCTTGAAAACGATAAACTGGATGGTAGGATTAAAAAGATATATCTATTATTGTCAGACTAAAGAATACTGAATACATGGATACTTCTCAAATATTTCTGTGAACAACATACACATAGTTAATTGAACAAGCCACTACCCCTTTTAGACAACCAATGTACAAAAATATCTTTGGTCTTGATGTATAAAAAGAAATATTAAGAGGAGACCCACAAAAACTCCTCTGTAAAGTATGTATGTCTCTGTCTAGGACTGCAGTCTATGGAATCCACCTAAATATTTGCAGCACCTAAGTAGCCAGTAACACATTTTTCAAGGCTCCCAACACTGTGCATATTTGTGTGCATGTGTGTGAGCTGGCACATGCCGTATCCAGCTATATGGCAAAGATCTGCTTTGCCTGATAAAGGGTCTCTATTTCACACCCTGCTGCCAATATTGAATAATAAAATATCCATTGGACAAAATATACAATCAGTCTGTGGAATAAAAACTTCCACTTCCATAGGGAAACAACATTACATACTAGAACTTGCTAAATTTCCCTTCCTCTGGCAAGTATAATGGCATCATTTTCACTCTCACATTTACCATACTTTAAAGGAATAGTTTTGGCCTTTCCTATTGTTTCAAGAAAGCATGTAACTCCAGGAGACAGATCTGAGCAGTCCTTGCCAAAGGCATGCAAACAGGCACTTGTAGCCTGCCCAAGATAATGAAAGGTTATTACATAAATCCATTAAACAGAAGTTTCCCACCAGAAGCAGAGGGTTGTATGCTGGTTCTTTGGAATGCCACTTTACAGCAGCAGCCCCTAACGGTGCAGACATGTATATACATAAACATTGCAGTCATTAAATGCCTCAACAGAGACGGAGAAAGCACTCTCCAAGTATCTAAAAAGGATGCTGACAGTGTCACTGTGTTTCCATCTATCTTAAAGGGCTTTACTGCCAGGAGGGATAATTCAGCCATATAGCATGTTTAAAAATTATCATACTCGCCCCTGGAGAGATTATTTCTTACAATACGGAACACCTTACATTTTCATCCTGGTTTAGTCCCCTCCTCCCCCCAGTATATTATTTGTTAATGCATTCTGCAGATATGAGCCAAAGAATCTCTACCGACTTATTTTCTGCGCCAGCTTTGTTTTGAGAAGCAATTCTGCTGAACTTCAATACAATAAGTACTGTTCAATCACTCCTGGCCTGCCTTGGCTTTTCACAGCTAGCAAGAGTGAATAAATGAAAGCATCATCTATGTGACCACACACAAGAAAGCAGTTTTACAGCGTAATCTTATAGATTACAATGACTTTTTGTTCTGAACTATTTTATATGGTACTGATTAGACTACACTGTGACAAGAAATAACAGTACCATAACTGGTTATTCTAGTAGCCATTTGCACTTACTGGTCCATTAAGTCCATGTTCCACAGCAGTAATTAAAAGTTTGTCATGGTATTTTCAACACTTTGAGTTGTAAACAAACAAATCACTAGCTTAGATAATGTTTCTGGTAGCCCTTTCCCCCATTTTACTTCTTGCTATTTAGATAAAAAATCTGACTTTTCTGTAACTGTCAAGTCTGTGTTTTTAACAGAACTGAGATACAAAAGGAACTATCGAGTGGCAGCAGCTCAGAATCTCGGTATAAAGACAACAGGAAATACTGAGTCAGCTCAGGCTCAACATAACATTTTATTTTGCTAGCCGTTCACTTTGGTTCATCCTTTCCATCTGTAAAAGACCACTCTAAAAACAAATACTTTGTGCTGCCGATGCAAGACCAGCAATAGAGAACAAAACAGATTAAGAAAATGATAGTTATATAGTACTGTCAAACCCATTTTCTGGACATCACTCTCTTAAAATACTCTTTCTGATTCTTCTTGCACTACGTATTGACACAAAGCCTATTAAAGGAACTGGCTGTGCAAATTCCTACAAAAACTAATAGCACAGACATTTTGACCCTATGAAGTATATGCAAATAAATCCAAATCCATGAGAAAGTTGCCTGTGTTAGCTCATAGCTCTTATGTGAAAGCTTTAAAAGGAATATATTGAAATTCATTAATGGATTGATATGATTTATACAAAGATGATAAATACCTGAAAGCGAGAAACTTTGAAGTCTATGTTTTCAATTTTGTACTCTCCCCATGAACTCAAAAGCTCAAACCCTTGGGTCTGAATGACTAGAAAGAAAAAATAATCTGTGGTAAAGTTTCTCATAAGTCCAAGAAGAATATATTGCTCTTTTTAGAGTAAAACACAGTGCAACTGAAACTAAGTAATAAGCAGATATTCAAGCTCAGATAGATTTGCAAAATCTAATGCATCTGATGCAAAAATATCACCTTGGTGGAATATAACAGACAATGATGAGTTAGGTAATGGTACAATACAATGCTGATTACTTAATCTCAGAAGAAGCAAGACAGCAACAGTGGCAAGTGGCACGGAACAGCTTAATCTATGTCTTGGCCATTACACAAGCAGAGAATCACAGAATGGGCAACGCTGGCAGGGACCACAGTGCGTCATCTGGTCCAATCTCCCTGCTCAAGCCGGGTCATCCTAGAGCACATCGCATGGGACTGTGTCCAGATGGTTCTTGAACATCTCCTGAGAGGGAGACTCCACAACCTCTCTGGACTATCTGTTCTGGTGCTCAGTCACCCACCCAAGTTCTTCCTCAAGTTCAGCTGGAACTTCCTGTGCATCAGTTTCTGCCCATTGCCTCTTGTCATATTGTTTGGCACCACTGAGCAGAGGCTGGCTCCATCCTCTTAACACCCCCCCTTCAGATACTGACAGACATTGATGAAGTCCCTCAGTTGTCCCTTCTCAAGGCTCAACAGGCCCAGCTCCCTCTGCCTTTCCTTGTGAGAGAGATGCTCCAGTTCCGTAATCCTCTTTGTTGCCCTCCACTGGACCCTCTCCAGGAGCTCCATGTCTCTCCTTTGGGGGAGCCCAGAACTGGACCCTGCACTCCAGGTGAGGCCTCACCAGGACTGAGCAGAGGTGCAGTATGACCTCCATTGACTGGCTGGAATGCTTTTCCTAATGCACCCCAGGACACTGTTGGCCTCTTGGCCACAAGGACACCGCTGGCTCATGGACAGCTTGGTGTCCACCAGAACACCCACATCCTTCTCCACAGAGCTGCTTTCCAGCAGCTCAGCCTCGAGCCTGAATTGGTAGATGGGGTATTCCTGCCCAGGTGCAGGACCCCACATGTGCCTTTGCTAAATTGCAGCCAGTTCCCTGTCCATGTCTCTGGTTTACTTTTTTTTGTTTATTTATTTTGTTTTGTTTTTTTAAATTTCAACTTGTTTCACAGTATACATTTTGTCTACAGCAAATGTGATATTGCATCCTTAAAATCGTCCTGGTCTGTGTAAGAAGGCATCTCATGTTTCTGCTCCATATAGGATTAAACAGGCATCGAGTAAACAGACAGCTTCTTAAGTTGACTGACTGATTATTGATCTCATTTCAAAAGATATTCTCTTCATAAACAAAAATCTGTCAGTAGAGTCAAGAGTAAAACAAACAATATTATACTAACTCCAGACAGAAAGCACGAAAAAGCTCCCAAACCCATAATCAGCTGGAAGCTGTCATTCTTATGGAAGCAATTCTTAAAACAGAATTGAACCAAGAAAATATTGTTAACTTACAAACTGTACCAGTGTGTGGTAGGTGGGCATGGGGACAGAAGTGGCATGTCAGGTGATTCATAGTGTGAATTCAGGTTTGCAGAGTTATCAGAAAACATCAGAATTAGTAACATAGCATACAATATCAGTACTACAGAAGGCTGCTAGCTTTACTTCTGCCACCAGCAGTGTGTCTTAGACTATTCGCTTCCAGGTGTTCTCTTTTCAAAGGAGAACTTTTTTCAAATAGTGGCACTGAAGCAGAAACTGGCTGCTAAAATTCAGTTCAAAATTACAGTTTTTATTCAAAATTATTCCTTGCCCCTCCAAAAAAAACCCCACCCTTAAAAACATTTCAAATTAAAGTGAACCTCTAAACTGCATTTTAAATGCCATCAGATCTTGAAAGTGCCACCAAGACTCTGGAATGAACTTTTCCCATATGTATCATGTAGACAGATTAACTGCAGCAAACATTGATTGGCTGCACTTTTAATTTTGCTCATTTTACTCGTAAACATTACAAGTTTAATCTCAATTTTTGACGCAGCTCACATTCCTCTAATGTGTATTACCGCACAAATCATAGTGAAAATATTCCTCAAATCAAAGTGAAAACTCAGTTCAAAGTTGTCTGGCAATTTTACAAGTCTCATCCTTAGAAGTCTCCTAGAGATTTGCTTGCTAAAGGAGTGTTGCATGCAATGCTGTGTGAAATGCACAATTTTTTTCCAATCAGTTCTCTCCCCATGTCTTTTTTTTTTTAATTATCTTTAGCTTGCAAGTTGTAGTTGCTTGAGGACAAAATTAGAGACTCACAGACTGCTGTCAATTCTGCCCCAGCTAGCTCTGTCATCTATAAAGATTCTTCAACTATTTGCAACAATTTCTTGCTAAAGAGTAATGACTTTTCTCTGGTTTTGGCGTGAAGTGAAGGTTCATGCCTCTGCTGGTGCAACGTGGCAAAAATACACTGAGGCTTAATGACAATGCAGTATTAAGGGGGAAACCATTTCTATTTTTATAGAACATAAAGCAAACACTTATTTCTGATTTGTGCTCAAATTAAACTACGAAATTGTCATTACTGTTACCATAGCACACTTGCTTTTAGCTCTTTCTGATCATTTAGGTCTCAGGGAGAGGTTCAAACACAGGCAAGGAATATTCAGTGTTATTGAATGCTCCAAGTCCTTCAGTACTCCATTAAGCTAGATTTATCATTCAGAACTTCAACACTGTTGGATGAAAATGAAGAGAGATCCTGTAAAACTTCGTAAGTCAGAAAAAGAGTGAGCTATACTTCTGGCTGGGAAGGCATTGTAGTAATGCAGAACACCTTTCTTTGGTGATATTTTGAAATACTATATTTTTCCTTAAAATCTAATGTTTCGCACTGTATTTTTTCCAGATGAATTCTTTCCGGAAAAGGGTTGATAAATCCACAGATGCTAAAGTTGAAAATCATCTTCCTTACAGATATTGTCCTGGCAGAGAAGAGCATGCTTGCACTTAGAAAAGACTGAGATTCAGCACCCAATGTATGGAAGACCTTGTATGGTTCAGTAGTTCATAAAAGAAATTATGCAAGAGCTATTCAAATGGAAGGCTTTATCACTCATAGGTGCATATACTATGGTAGTGTGAGGGGAAAGTGAAGAACTGGGAAGAGTGAACCCCAAGCACAAAAACATATGAGAAGTTGTTCAGAGGTCACCAACAGAGTTGAACTAGAAGTCCTTCCAGAAACAGGCAAAGTTTCAGATGTGTGGAGATTGTTTGAAGAGGTCATGAGCTGCCTTAGACACCTGCACAGAAGGGAGTGACAAGTCTCTAGGTACATAAGTAACTGTTTGTAAAGGAAAAGACCATCTCAAATTCATGGTAGACAAGATAGAACAAAATGCGCCTAACTCCGTGTAGCAATGTAGATTAACATTAGACTGTAGCAAAAACTTTCTCACATAAAGAATAGATGGCTAAGTAAAGGGAAGACATTTTCTTCATAAAACCACATTAGACAAAAATACATCATGAATCATGTCTGTATAGGCATCTGACAACCTCTCCTGCATGAGTGATTTGCTTTGTGCTTGGTCAGCCTAAAAAAATTTGTAAGGTTTACCGATTTAAGATTTAAAGCTGCTTATCTTCCCAGAAGGCTGCATAGGAAATTTCACAACTACTGTAATTTGATCTGACTGAAAGCAAAAAAAGAAGCCTTTTTAAGTCGCCAGCAAAAAAACAGCTCCCATTTCTTCCAGTTTACAGCAGAAAACCACTCCAGGGCAGCAAGTGGTGGTCCAGCAGCCACTACATGCTCTTTTCATGAGCTCAGTGGGACAGAATAAACCCCTTGGTGTGTAATCTCTTGATTCTTCCCAGTTTTAGGAGACCTTTCTTTGGGCAAGTTTTTGGATTAGAAAACTAATTTGCAGATCAGAACAGTCATCTTTTGTAATCCCCATGAGCCACTATGTTAAACACAAATCCTTCCTGTCATACACAAGTCCTCTGTGCCTCCTCTGCAGCTGGGAAAGTTGTGCAGGCTTCCTCTGGCACACCTGCGTCCACATCCTTGCACTGAATTCAAATGGAATCTCTCCACACCGGATTGCATGCAGGTGAAAAGTGTGCAGGGAAAACAGCAGCAGGATATTCTACAACTGAGAGCGCCATTTCATATATCTCTATATATAAATATCAAAAGGCACTTTAACTACTATCTTTTAATGCCAGATATTCATGGATTTTTTTTTTTTTTAGATATATGCTAAAGACAGCAATCAGATAAAGCAATCAGTGAATACACTCACAGCTTTACTTATGGGTATAAAAATATACAGTTGCTGTCTTTACAGAGAAAAACAGGGATTTCTTTATTTGTGAGCTTGTGAATATGTGACAGGATTTGCTGTCCTCAGATGCTTCCTCACAGCCTAAGGAAATTAACGAAATCTGACATTCTTTGGTATCTGGTAGCTGCTAGCCAAAGAAAAAAGCCTCTCCACTCTCTCAAGCAGTTTGTCCAGCCTGCAGGAGGAACCACAAATAAAAGAGTTCAACAATTCTATCAGAAGAATGATTAAACTGCTCTGTTCTTGTCTCAGATTTAACAGGTACCACACCACATAATTAGCTTTGGTGGTAATGGAGTCTTGGAACAAATACTTCACAAGTTCTTTAGCTTTTTATCACATTAAAACTTGCGTCAGGGTTATTGAACTTTGGTTCTGTATGGTATCATTTGCTTGTTTTCAGTGAGAAATCCACAAGGTCTTCCTTTGACCAAAATTGACTCCAAGATAATACTGGAACATTCTACAAAATTCTCAGCAGGGGAAATTAGAGTTTCACTTGATTAATTAATAAACCAGTACCTTCATTCTATCTAAGCTCCTCTGTGTAGCTTTAAAGTTTTCAGATGAGTTCATTGTCTGTACATGGTTCCTGATTCCAGAGACCAGAAAGAAGGCTCACTACCTCCTTATTTCCCCCCAGTTTTCAATACACTACTTCTATAGCCTAAAATGAGGGCTCAGAAAGGAACTGCAATGAAAAATTAAAAACTGCAATTGTCCTATCAGGGAGGAATGACAAACTCAGGCTATATATGAACATAAAACTAACAAATATTGAATTTCAGAGCCAGATACTTGTCATTCATTCCTACCACACCTTCCAGATTCATACAGAACAGTTTGTTTAAGTTAAAGGAGGTTAAATGAACTGAACTTGAAACACACACCTTTTACTAATGTGTATCTCGCTTCACATACTTTCTTAGCCACTGAAAATTATACATAGCATAAATTATTTTTTCTTCACTGCCAATCATTCACTTTCTAAAATAGAAAGAGGTATCATATGTGGATTTGACACAATCTGTCCCAAATTTGCTCTATTTTTTTTCCATTAAGATCTGGAAAAGCTCATACTGTTTATTCAAAAGCATACCAGATAAGTTTTACATGACAGGGACCTAAAAATGCTAAAAGAAACCCCAAAAAACAAACCCCCCCTATATAACTATGGGCTTAGAATTCAAGATTATCTGGTCAAACTGAAGAGATGATATGAAGAAAAAGGGATTTCACTCAACAAAGGAAAGCCTCCAACACTGAAGGGCAAAGGAGCAGTTGTATGAAGACTGGATGGGAAACATTTTTCTTCATCTAGTAGTTCCTTAAAGCAATTCCCTGATCCCTAGTACATCAGAATCTCAATATAAGTAAAAAAGATTAAATTGTTATGAAAAGACAATCGTTATAGTGGTGAAAGAATATAAGCATGTAAGACTTGTACAAACTTCAGTCGTCAAAATAGGGAGAAGAAATGCATAAGCTGCCTTCAGCATTGACACAATCTGGGGTAAAAGGCTGCGCTCAATCTTGGGCACCACTCATTGCGACCAATATCTGCCAACTGGAGTGGCTCCAGAAAACATAAATGAGAACAATTAGGGGCCTAGAAAACATGAGGAAAGATGAAATTAATTGAAACTAAAATTGGAAGAGAATGCTTACTTTTTATGCATGGTGAGTAAGAGTAGGAATGTGTTAAAAGTGAAACAGAGTAAATTCAGTCTAGAAGAATTGAATGGGAAATATTGAAATGGGAAACAAGTGGAGAAAAAGCAAGCATAAGTAATTCTGGGAGCACCCCATTGGCATGTTATCCTAACATCTCTCAGCAGGGACAAGCACACAAGTCTCCTGTCCTGAAGTGGGAGACAGACAAGATGGTTTCATGAGGAACCTTCCAACCCTGCGATCCATGATATGCTATGGGTTTATATATTAAAGTCTGAGAGAACAGACACACCCTGTATTTGACTGCAACAAGCCATCACACCAGATATATTATAGTTAGGAACTGAGGTATTTGTATCTGCTCCAAAAAGTTCAGCTGACTTCCAGTTGTAATGACAGCTGCAATCTTATTAAATATTAGTAATCCTTCTGGACTAGAAAGTTGATTTATAATATATGTTTATTTGTATATCTGTCTACTGCACCTCACAACAGTTTGTGCTAGCTTCTGCTTTGGTACTTTGGCAGAATCAGTCACTTTCAATAAATCATGTGATCTCTGCTGCTAAATTTCTGCTCTTGAAACTCAAACTGTTTATGTTTAATTCTATTTGATTAGGATATTGGGTGAATGCATTGATTAATAACTATTTTATGTTCCAACATCATCGTGAAGGGACTGCAGAAAAGTTCATATTCAGGGGAATAAAAGTGGTTTTAGGAGCAGAAAAGATAGTTCCTTCCATTTAACAAAATACTTTACATAATACGGATCAAGAAGTTTTACTCAGGGATTTCCTCTTCCATGTCTAAAATGGTAGGAATGTTCCACTTCCAGGGCAAACTGAACTTGGATATCAAATGTCTATATGCTGCTATGCATACAATCAGAGTTGTGCTGGTTCTAATGCTATTCAGCTGCAAATTTGCATTTGAGTTCATGGTAATGGACTGACAAAACTGACAAAGAACAAGATGGAGCCATGGAAGTTCATATGCATTACCCCCACTGATGCACAGACTAACACACCTCCTGTTAAGAGTTTTTCACTGATCCTCCCTGTTTGGTTTTTGGTTATTGTCAGAGTTGTCATGACTGCAGAAATCTGGAATGGGAAGGCAGTCCCAGTGGACTGCGTCTGAGTTGTGACAAAATCGTGAACAGATCCAAGTCTGCCTTCCCTTTAAAGTTGAAAGTGGTGCCTTAGGTGGAGCTTCAAGCACCTGGGGATGTCTGTTGGTTTAGCATGGCACTAGTGTGCTGCACAGGAGCTTAAGGTGCAGGTAGGTGAAACCAGCTAGCCTGCGAAACAAGGCTCAGTGTGACATACAGCTCACATTCTGGGTCTATACTCATGAAATACTGCAAATTTTGCCATCAGGTCAGCTAAGGATTGGTGAAAACCATGTTCTTAAATTCTCTGAACCTCTCAAACAATCACAACAACTCTCAAACTGCGTATCAGGAACAGCCTTGGTCCTGGGTTCCTCCCAAACCATGCCTGGGAACTGTTTCATATGGTTGGTTTTCTCAGCCTAAAGCTGTACCAGGAATTCTGCTACAAATTTAAAGTGTTTATCCATCTAGATCACTGGGTTGTAACAGTCATACAAGTGTCTGGCACTCTTCAGCTTACGGTTACATCTCTTGCCATAAATACTTGAGGAATCACTTAAAAAAATAAATGGAAACAGCCATCTACACCAACAGACCTTTTGACATTATTCCAATTATGTTGGGTTTTCTGCCCTGCTTAATAGAGAGTGATATCAATTCCAGAATTTATAGGAGAAAAAAATCCATTTTTTTTCCACATATAATCAAGCTGACATTACATGTGATCAAGCTTGAATGCAGTAAATGGAAAAAACTGTTAACTGCACATGTTCCTATAAAATCTTTCTTGATCTTCGGAATGTACCTACCCATTACCAAAGTAAGAAGTTCAATTCATTAATTATATTTATTCTCCATCTGTTTCAAAATCTAAGGACGAGATTAGTTACAGTTTCTTCATCTATGAGATATGGGTACAGAATATTTTGTATTGTGAAGAGTTTGTATACTGTTAAACATATTTAAGCTCGAGTTGTATGGCTGTGATGGAAAACAGCTGAAGTAATTATATTTTTTCAGGTGAGTTAAAACCTTGCTTGTTTTGAAGTCATGGTAAGCTTTTCTTTTCAGCTAGAACTCCTTATGTACGATTAAAACAGGCCGTGATTCCTCTTTGTGCATACAGGGGCCCCAAGATCCACTAAAGATGATATTTCATAAACACTTGAAGCTGGTTGCTCCAAAAGAAGCAATTTGCCCACACTCACCTCACCATCGATCTTGTTCTTCTCATGCTAGCACAAGCATTTATGCAGCTATTTTGTAAATCAGATTAGGGAAATCCAGGTAAAAAGTTTCTTGTTTATTTATTTTTTTATGCCATTTTACTTTCATAAGCATTAGAGAATTACTCCTAATGGCATGGCTGGAGATCGGGGAAGCTGATGATTTTTTTATCTAAGAAGAAGGAATGATGTACAGACAATCAGAAATGTGCCAAAATTAGGCGTGAAAACTATTAGAGTCAAGAATTTAATCAGCTTCCCAAATGTCCTCTCTTTTAGTAGTATTTTCTTCACAAGAAAGTGTAATTAATTCATTTATCCATTAATTCAATTATTTATTTACAGAAATGAAAAGGTTTTCTGCTTAAGAACTGGCAGATTTATGAATTAAATTGTACTATGCGACTTCCAGAAGAACATATTAATACTTCCAGAGAAAAATTTGCTTTACTCTGTCTTAATAATTAAAAATGAATGGCATTTTTTTCCCTCTGTGCAGAGGTCAGCTTTCCTATTTAATCCTGAAAAATATTTATTTAAGCTTGAGGGCTAATGCATAATTAGATTGATCTCAGTTGATTTTTTTAAACACAAAGCAGTAAACCCACCTGACAATGGTAAGAACCTGCAAGATACAGTGAGCACATACATGACACATATTATTAGTGAGTTCACAAAATCCTTGCACTTCACTGTTTCAAAAAGAAATAAAATTCTTGTAGTTCTAAATCCTTTGAAGAAACTTTGTCAAAGCTCAATTATTTTTGACTTTCATACAAAATCAATTATTTTCTTTGCAGCTTGAAACTGGAAGTGTCCCAAGAAAGCTACCATCTTTAACATGACAACAGAATCCCAGTACTTAATGGCTGGGATCACACCAGGTAAGGAATTTCCCTCTGGCTAGTGTCTTCAGTGGAGTGGCTCAGTACCCAAATGTGAGTACTTAGTCACCTACGTGTGACTACATGTGTGCGTACAAAAGCCTGCGCCATCGTTTTGATGTCTTGAAAACATATTGTCATTCTCCCACAGGCTCACCAAGACCAGTTCATCTAGTGGACTTCCCTCTCATATAGTATGGTATCAAACTTAAGTGCTTCCCTAAGTAATCATCAAGTTTGAGTTAATGGAAAATTCATTAAAAAATATTTGGAGTGCTGATAACAGACTCTTCTCTGGCATTTGCCTGTGCTTTCTGTGCACTTATCTCACTTAATGTCCCTAAGAGTCTTCAATTAATTATTTGATTATAAAGCCATTTGTACAGACTTGGTTTAAGGGTACTGGACCACACCATAATTTTAGCTTCAAATGAACCTGCTGGACAAAGGCTAATTAAACTAACTTCTGGGTCATAACATACGTGTTACCACCAAAAACATTATTTAAAATGGCAAACAGTCTAACATGCTCTTATAGGCTGCAGAAAAAATTATATGCACAGTACTAGTATTTATCAGAAGAGAGTCAAAGTATGCTGTGCTCTGACCGCCCAAAGGACAAATGTCCATTGCAATACATTCTGTGAAAACTGAGGGAAACAGCAACCCTTTAATTTGATAGTTATATCATGGTATAACTCCAGACTAGCAGTGTGCCCAAGTGGCCAAGATGGTGTGGTATCCTGGCCTGTATCAGCAATAGTGTGGCCAGCAGGACTAGGGAAGGGATTGTCCCTCTGCACTTGGCACTGCTGAGGCCAACACCTTCAAATCCTGTGTTCAGGGTTAGGCTCCTAAAGGAGCCTAAGGAGGACATTGAAGAGCTGGAGCATGTCCAAAGAAGGGCAATGGAGCTGGTGAAGGGTCTGGGACACAAGTCTTATGAGCTGTGGCTGAGGGAACTCACTCTTTCCTGAGCCTCCTTTTCTCCAGTTGTTTTCTGCAGCAAAGAAGGCTCAGGGGAGACGTTACTGCTCCCTACAGCTGCCTGAAGGGAGGGTGTAGCCAGGTGGAGGTTGGCCTCTTCTCCTAAACAACAAGAGATGGGACAAGAAGAAATAGCCTCAAATTATGCCAGGAGAGATTTACAGTGGAAATTCAAAAGAAGTACTTCATGGAAAGGTGGTCAAACATGATAACAGGCTGCCCAGGGGAGCATTTGTCACCATGCCTGAAGGCAAAAATGCATGCATGAGGCACATAGAGACATAGTTTAGTGGTGGAACCAGCAGTGCTGGGTTAAGGATTAGACTCTATGACCTTAAAGGTCTTTCCAAACTAAAGAATCTTATGATTTGATATAGCTAGGATGTTGATAGAACTTGAAAACTGAGTACATACATGACCATCATTACCACCCACCCCACACTTTTTAGGGTTTCAGGAAGAAATCTAGTAAGTATTAGTTTTTTGTCTGTTTTTCTTTATTTTTCCTTTTTCTTTCTTCCTTTCATAATTTTTGGCAGCAATTGAAATAGAAGTACATCTGAAATGGTACTTGGCCCTGTACTTTTTACTGATATTTGTAAGAACAGTATTTTTTGCCAAAAGAAAAACTGAAGTTCTAGAGACAGATGTTACCATTTCAACCATTTCTTACAGGACAATCAACACAGCAATCTTCCTTAACTTCCCCAGATGGCAGTGTTACATGCAATCATGACTCCTCTATATTATTTCTGAAGAAACAGAAAATCCTGGTAGATAATGAACATACTCCTACTGTCCTCAGAGCAACATCCAGAGATATGTCAATTTGCTGGGAAAGTTTGGTAAGAAGGAAAGAAACATGGTATAAATGTAAATACTACTGCCAGAAATGTCCCCAGATGGGGGCAAGCTCTAGAAAATATGAACAGTTCTTTCTCCCCTGAACCACTTCATTTTCTTTATCCTGGAAATATGATGCCCTTTCCAAATTTGCTGCTAAAATAGTTGTCCCATACTCCTTTATAGAAAAAAATAAGAGACCCCCCTCAATTTCTCTGAAGTTGGACTGGACTATTGCTACTTAAAAATCTTCAGAAATTATGTGCAGCATATTCTCCTTGGAATAAAGAAGACAGAAGCCAAGTCAAAATGGCCCTTTTTAACCTTTGATCTCCACCTCATTCTTCCTAAATTCTTAAGAACTGACTTAAAGATCAGCAGCTGGCTCTTAACCAACTCTCAGCCTGTTTCACATATCATATTTTATGCTCAAGTCCTAGAAACTCAGTAGGGTAAGGAAAACCAGCAGTAACTGGTTAAGTTTTCAAATCTTTCTATCCTTGTTTACAAAAGGTATTCATCACAATGTTCTTCCTACAACTAATATGCTGCCACTTTTTTCAACCCAAAGCGCACAGAAAAGTCCTTATTATNCTTGGTTTAAGGGTACTGGACCACACCATAATTTTAGCTTCAAATGAACCTGCTGGACAAAGGCTAATTAAACTAACTTCTGGGTCATAACATACGTGTTACCACTAAAAACATTATTTAAAATGGCAAACAGTCTAACATGCTCTTATAGACTGCAGAAACAGTTATATGCACAGTNATGCTCTTATAGGCTGCAGAAAAAATTATATGCACAGTACTAGTATTTATCAGAAGAGAGTCAAAGTATGCTGTGCTCTGACCGCCCAAAGGACAAATGTCCATTGCAATACATTCTGTGAAAACTGAGGGAAACAGCAACCCTTTAATTTGATAGTTATATCATGGTATAACTCCAGACTAGCAGTGTGCCCAAGTGGCCAAGATGGTGTGGTATCCTGGCCTGTATCAGCAATAGTGTGGCCAGCAGGACTAGGGAAGGGATTGTCCCTCTGCACTTGGCACTGCTGAGGCCAACACCTTCAAATCCTGTGTTCAGGGTTAGGCTCCTAAAGGAGCCTAAGGAGGACATTGAAGAGCTGGAGCATGTCCAAAGAAGGGCAATGGAGCTGGTGAAGGGTCTGGGACACAAGTCTTATGAGCTGTGGCTGAGGGAACTCACTCTTTCCTGAGCCTCCTTTTCTCCAGTTGTTTTCTGCAGCAAAGAAGGCTCAGGGGAGACGTTACTGCTCCCTACAGCTGCCTGAAGGGAGGGTGTAGCCAGGTGGAGGTTGGCCTCTTCTCCTAAACAACAAGAGATGGGACAAGAAGAAATAGCCTCAAATTATGCCAGGAGAGATTTACAGTGGAAATTCAAAAGAAGTACTTCATGGAAAGGTGGTCAAACATGATAACAGGCTGCCCAGGGGAGCATTTGTCACCATGCCTGAAGGCAAAAATGCATGCATGAGGCACATAGAGACATAGTTTAGTGGTGGAACCAGCAGTGCTGGGTTAAGGATTAGACTCTATGACCTTAAAGGTCTTTCCAAACTAAAGAATCTTATGATTTGATATAGCTAGGATGTTGATAGAACTTGAAAACTGAGTACATACATGACCATCATTACCACCCACCCCACACTTTTTAGGGTTTCAGGAAGAAATCTAGTAAGTATTAGTTTTTTGTCTGTTTTTCTTTATTTTTCCTTTTTCTTTCTTCCTTTCATAATTTTTGGCAGCAATTGAAATAGAAGTACATCTGAAATGGTACTTGGCCCTGTACTTTTTACTGATATTTGTAAGAACAGTATTTTTTGCCAAAAGAAAAACTGAAGTTCTAGAGACAGATGTTACCATTTCAACCATTTCTTACAGGACAATCAACACAGCAATCTTCCTTAACTTCCCCAGATGGCAGTGTTACATGCAATCATGACTCCTCTATATTATTTCTGAAGAAACAGAAAATCCTGGTAGATAATGAACATACTCCTACTGTCCTCAGAGCAACATCCAGAGATATGTCAATTTGCTGGGAAAGTTTGGTAAGAAGGAAAGAAACATGGTATAAATGTAAATACTACTGCCAGAAATGTCCCCAGATGGGGGCAAGCTCTAGAAAATATGAACAGTTCTTTCTCCCCTGAACCACTTCATTTTCTTTATCCTGGAAATATGATGCCCTTTCCAAATTTGCTGCTAAAATAGTTGTCCCATACTCCTTTATAGAAAAAAATAAGAGACCCCCCTCAATTTCTCTGAAGTTGGACTGGACTATTGCTACTTAAAAATCTTCAGAAATTATGTGCAGCATATTCTCCTTGGAATAAAGAAGACAGAAGCCAAGTCAAAATGGCCCTTTTTAACCTTTGATCTCCACCTCATTCTTCCTAAATTCTTAAGAACTGACTTAAAGATCAGCAGCTGGCTCTTAACCAACTCTCAGCCTGTTTCACATATCATATTTTATGCTCAAGTCCTAGAAACTCAGTAGGGTAAGGAAAACCAGCAGTAACTGGTTAAGTTTTCAAATCTTTCTATCCTTGTTTACAAAAGGTATTCATCACAATGTTCTTCCTACAACTAATATGCTGCCACTTTTTTCAACCCAAAGCGCACAGAAAAGTCCTTATTATTTTTCTTCCTGCAATGCAGTTTCCAGAAACACACAATATTTCTACCTTTGCACTCTGCAGGGGTCACAGGAAGTGTTCTGTTCAAAGCAGTTTCCTGTTGGTCCAATTCAAAAGGATTTTGTTTGCTCTCCTTTAGATCTCCCCACACCAAGTAAAACTGTTAGTGAAGCTTGGAAACCGTCCTTAAAAGCCTAGGCATTTTGGGGACCTTTGAAACTAGATGTTCACCTGACTACCTCTCTTACTGGACAGATGTGACTCATTTTCTTTGTGCCTCATTGATGCAGCAACTTGTTAGTCCTGTTCAGCCACCTCTGGCAAGTGTCTAGCTCTAATGCTCTTCTCACTTATAACCATATCCTCTTTTTACACATCTATAAATCCAGCATCACCTCTTTCAACCACATGCAAAAATATGGATATAGCTCTTAATAAAAAAATAGTGTAAACAGAACTGTCATACTTAAACGGACCACAGGTTTGAGAGCACTGATTTACAGCAGGTGCTGGGGAGAAAACAACTCTCACATGTACCACATACCTTTAAAAATTGACACTATGGACATAATAAGTGAGAAACACTAAGCAGGAGGATGCAACGAGTATTAGACCTTTCTGCTATACCCAAAGAACATGTTTATCCATGGCAAACACAGCTGAAAATTTTGTTTTTATGGGTTATTTCATACTGGTCTGTCATTTGTGCTAATAATTTTAGGAAGGAAGCACTTCAGGAGAAATGTAGAACTTTGTGGGGTCAAAATTTATGAAGCATTACTAACACATCTCTATCTCTAATCTTTATGCTTAGTGTCATAATTTACTCCTACAATACACAAGGCTACAGAAACTTTCTGGGTCTTTAAAAATCTAATTTTAACAGCGCAGCCAAAACTGTTTCGACATCTCAAATCATTGAGACTGCTGTCTTTACCATATTTTAACAATAACTGCTACGCCGACTCATACATTTTTAACCTTAGTATTTAACTGGTGTCATTCTGTTTGCCAGTTTAGAGTGTACTGCCTTCTATTAATGCAGCTTCATGCAGGTCAGTCTTACGCATTTTAAGTCCTGTTGCTTGAGGGCTGCCTGTGAAAGCATACCTCTCAGCATCTGCTCAAGTACTGAAATACACAATGATAACTTCACAATGCAACCAGATGAAAGGTCAGGAAACAACCTACTTGGGTGACATCTGCACCCCTCAAACTGCAGCAATTATTTCAATGTTTTTGCCCAACAGCATGTAAACAGCACAGGAATCTGAAAGAATTTTTAGCAATCTGCAAAACTCCTTCTGATATAAGTCAGACAACCTCTGATACTTGTACCAAATTGTGCTGCTTCTACATACATTTCCTGTACTTCGTCTTGGGAAACTTACCCATCTCCTTGCTCTATTAAAACAGTAAGGCAAATAGAATCTTTTTAAATACTTGAGAGTCACTATTATTACTTTTCTTACTGCAGTACTAATGACTTAAATGAGGAAATAAGCCAAGACGAGACAAGACCAGACAAAAGGAGGTCCTTCTCAGATAGCTGTATGCTTGTGAAAAGATACCATGGAGAGACTGACTGTAGGGAGAGCTGGATTGCAAAAGCATGCAGTACAGTACCTGCAAGTCATGTAAGATCTTAATATTTCACACAATACTTTTACAAACCATTTCAGCTTTGCAGTCCCTTCTTTTTACATATATCTTTGCCTTAATTAAAATACACCTTGGTCTTGCAATTTTTAAAGCTCCCCTTAAACCATAACCGTTTGTGATATCAAGTGCTCGTCAGTGATGTTTTTATTTGTGCATTTTTATTTTTATCACACATTTAATTTCATACTATTTTTCATGGTTAAAAAAAGAATGAATTCAGTAGGTATGATGGTACTACTTTATTACTTATATCATTTTCATGTCAGGCCAGGAAAATAATCAAACCATATTACACAATTCCCACTGAAGAGAACAATAAAACAACTAAGGTGTTGTTCCTCGCCCCTTCTTTTTGTTCCCTTTCTCTTGCTTTACTTTTACTGGGTTGTTTTGTTTTAAAAGGGCTGCCAGTAAATAAACTCAGACCACTGGGTTAGCCATTTGACACATGGTTATAGGAAGTGCAACACCAATTTTGACAATCTTTTACTAAGTATCAGGGCTTTTATAATTGCAGAGGAAAACTGAAATTTTATAAAACCTAAATGTGACAACATTTTTGTTGTAAAATTTAAACAACAAAAAAAAAGAACTTCAGGAGATGATATTAATACTTGAGATATAGACAAATTACTACTTAATAGAAAAAAGACCAAAGATATGATAATTTCAGGATGAGTTGATCTTGGACAGCGGGTCCTCTCCTATCCTCATTTGATACATTTAAAATTATAACACAATAATGAAGGAAGGTGAGCAGATCAGGAAACACGGTGACATAAAAGAGATTAGGCAGAAATGGCACTAAAAAACTGTAAAAAGCATTGGTTTGTTGAGAAGCTTTGAAATGAAACTGAGAAGTAAAAGAATAACAAACTACTGGGAGAGATGATCTCTCTTCTTGAATTCTTTCTATGAAGCTTAGGATAGAGGAAAAAAAAATGGCAGAGAACCTATCTCAGCTCTTGTCACTAAAAAGAACTATTTTTTCATGTAATGACCCTCACAATGTATGATGACAAAACTATGTGCACCACTGAAGTTTTCAATATTAAAAATTCCATTTTTGCAATGAAATCCAGATGTGTGTCTGCATAAGAGCAAATCCTGATTTCACTTTTCCCCTTTTGCTCCTGTATTGTCTCACAGATCTTCCTGCTGACTGAGCAGCGCTTTCCATCAGATTAAGATCTCAAGCTACCTGACAAACTCTTACTTTTCTGATAAAAGGGTAAAACAGGAACTTTTCTCTAATCTTTCTTCCTCTTGATGACAGATCTTTAATTAGGGTCTTCTCTGTGCTAAATCATTTTCATGGATAATTCTTTTATTTTTGCCTAGGGACCCTAAATAATAGCAAAATCAAAACACTTAATTTTTAGAATTGCCAAAGATGAGCCTGATTTTGCCACACTTCACAAACCATGAGACAAACAGAGGAAAGTGACTTGCTCAACAATAGGCAGCAGCTGCACCAAAGTTCAGAGGCAGAATTTTATCTAGAGTCCACTGGACAAAATTCACTATTTTCTCATCATAAGGCAACAGTATCTCTGAAAAGGTCCTGGTTCATTAAAATGATTACTATTTAATATAGAATATGTCAGTATTAGAGAAATCTTGTTAATAACCAGGATGGATTCCCAAGCACTTAGGTTCTGAGTAAAAAAGCTTGAGAACACTTGTAAAAGAAAGGTAAAGAAGCTTCTCAAACAACAAATGATGTTCTGGTGTAATGTGCCAAAATTATTAAAGATTTCAGTGGAACAGAAAGGAGAGGATGAAAAAAAAATAGTAGAATAATACAGTTATCACTCAAAACAGAGACAGAAAAGGTCCTAAATACTGTGTGAACCCTGACACTTAAAGGGGAACATTCAAACAATAATGAAATGATGAACACTGGAGTTTGCATTCAATAAAATACATGATACAAAATATGTAGGTTTAGAAATTGTCTAAGCAGAGTACATAATCACTGTAAATGATACTGTGTTTAATTATTAACATACATTGAATTTTTGTCCAAAAGCACTACTAAGACACTGTTTTTACGAAAATAGATCAAAATACAATATAATGATATAATAAAAATTTCAAGGAGAAACTGTAAGATGGTACTGTCAAATGCCAAAAATGAATGAATGCTGGCTGGCTTGTCCCCTTCTTTTTTGCTCTGAATCTCCATAAACCTTTATTATTGCAGACAAATACAATCTGTTCTCCTCAACTATGGACAGTGTGGCTGAGGGATTCTATCCCTATGGAAGCACTGGGTTACAATTTCTATGGGAACACCATCATAGCCAGTACTAGGCAATTTCAAGGAACAAGCCTAAAAGCACTTCATGCTTTTTAATGGTTTTCATACAATAACCTCTAGCCAAGATACCGAATGCTTAGAAACAAAAACATTTTCAATGAACCTGAATGGTGATGCCTTGGCAGACCATCAGTTACCTCCAAATACACTGCCAAAGTAAGATCACAAATATTCATGTTATTTTCTGGCATTTTCTGTTGATCTTATGGAGGCTACTCTATGTCTATCTTGAGTATACCAATAAGACTTTCCAACCTTGCACAGATGTCTCCCTCTTCACCTGGTGCCAAAACTAATATATCTGATTTCTAATTTATCAACTGTTTAACTCCTCTTACTGTGTACTTGATTGAAACATAAAAAATAACATCCCAGAGTATAAAAAGTGGAGTCTTTAAATGTGCAATTTTTTCTCCTAAGCTATTATTATCACTTCCATGGATGATTTCATCAAATTCTACACTAGAGTATAAAAGATAAAATAGGAAGATCAATTGGTAAACAGGAGTTACCAGCTATGGGCTCATTATTCTTTATATTCCAACCCTGAACTGGCCTTTAAAAGACAAATTTCTACTCTGCTGTGTAGTTTCTGCACCATGGCCCCATGATTAATTATCAGACGCCACATGCAAAATCCACTATGATGGATTGTCTGCCCACATCAGCATAATTACTAACCACAGTCATTGACAGTCCTTGCTACTGGAGCAACCAACCAGTAGGTTTGAGAGGTGAATGAAAATACTTTGTAAGAAAGGACAAAGAAATAATACCCTTAGATAAAGGAAGACATACCGAAGTATGGCATAATCCCTCAGTTTTAGGGAATATCAGATAGCTGACAGCAGAGTGAATAATTCACAACAAATCATTTAGGAAATTCAGCTTCTTTAGATGCTGGGTCTGTAGTCTCTATACATTTAGACTCCAATACTTAGAATTTGAGTGTTGCTTAACCATTTCTAAAAGTCATGTCTCTTTTGATGATCCTTGATGGAATGAATTATGGTTATAATTGTAAACACACTTGAAAACTTTGAAACTTAGAAACTTTTACAGTGACCAGGGCTGTTTCTTCTTAGGATGACAAAGAAAAATTGGATTCTGAACTAAGATACATTGTAAAACTTCTGGGCATTACTTTATACGTAGGCTGAAGCTTCATTCTCAGAATTTAAAACTAAAGTCAGCAGGTGAACAATAGGACACCTTTTTGATGGTCTTAGACACTATCTACTATTTCACCCTTCATTAGTCTAGAACAAACTGGTCAGTCACACAAAGCAGGGTTCTCATAAGTCTGACATCTAAAGGGAATGCTTTATGGAAGGGACAGCCAGGATCATTCAGCTCTACAATCTGCTATAACCAGAAAACAAAAGTAGGCATATTTGTTTGCACCTAATGAATTGGCCCTTTGAAGCATCACCTTTTATTCTCCAAGAGTGACAATTATTTTTTAATGGAATTATGAATAATTAAGGACAAATGAAAATGCTGGGGTTCTAGAATAAAAAATCTGCTGCAGGGAAAGCTGTATATGAATGTTCTTTTGTGATATATAATAGTAGTTTTAAGTCATAAGTTGAAACTTGATCACATGCAAGTGGAAGGCTAAAATGAGATAGATTTTGAAGAAAAAGAAAAAAAGATGTCTTGAGGCAGTTTTCTTGCAGCATTAACAATAACTTGTGCTTGGTTAAAAAGGGGACTTGCTATTCAATGACCCAACTGCTCTCAACTAGTTCAATCAGGAGTAACAACTCTAAGTGCTCCCTACATCATAAATAACATCTTTAGTAGCTATACTATATTCTTTTACTTTCTCACTAATAACTGCAGATGCAAAATTACAAAATGAGATTAAGCATAGAGAAATTCATACCATCTCCTCTAAGGTATTTAGTTGCAATCTAATGAACTGGGTAAAAGGAACAAAAGGGGATTTTCTATTGCTGCTGCTGTTTTATAAACTAAAGATGTTTTACTGAGGAGTTTTCCATTTTTATAAAATAAATGACAGCACTGTCTGAGTGGTGAATCAGCATGATAAAGCATGAAGACAATGCCAGCTTGAAACTGCTCAGAACCATTCAGAATATTGCATTGCAAAAAGCATACATCTCATTCATTCTTAATAAAATTATACTGTGAAACTTTACTCTGAACCCCCACCTTTCCTTTATCAGTATTACTCAATAGGCACATACTCAGCCAGGAGGAAACTTGCAATTACTATACCTACAGTAAAGATGGTGAGGTTGTGCAAGTTCTAAACCAGATGGCTACACTGACAGAAACATGCCAGTATTTCTGCAAAACAAGAAACCTGTGGAATGAGGTCTCTAAATACTGGTCATGTGTTCACCTCACAAGAAATGTTAAATTACAGTAATTAAATAAGCTCTCTTCTAATGACTGAAACTTCTGTTATTAATACATCTTTGATAAAATTTCTCTTGTGTTAAGTAATTTGACATGTTTTATGATGAAGATTTTTGACTTTTAGAAGACTGAATCCTACATATTTTTTCTATTCCAAGACTACAATTTCAGTTTCGCAGCCATCAGGCACTGGAGGAAAAATTCCAGAGAAACATGAAAGCACCCTATAGGAGTGGGAGATATGCATCTTTTAATAAAAAATTCAATCAAACCACAAACCCACTCAGGTCCTATAAACATATTCTCCTAAAGATACACTGTCCATAGCCTTCATTCTTATTGTGGAAATCCTTCATAAATGTGCCACAGAATACATTGTTGAAGATATAACTGTACAAGAAATATGGCATCCTCTTTTTTATACATTATTGCCAATATATTTCACACTATTCTGGTCTATTTAGGAAAGGAAGCAATTTAGGTTTCAAAACCAAAAAAAAAATGGATGCAATATTCTTTTCTTTATAAGCTTAGACACATCAGAGCAAGAAATTCACTAGAACTTATCAAATTCAAAATGTTAGAATTATTAATATTTCAATTATTGTTACTTGAGTTACTGCTCTAATAACACATCTGGCCCAATATGGTCAGATAATTTAGAAAGCAACTGCCACCATTAAGGGAGATTTAACTGATGATGTCAAACTACAGAAGTTTTCTGAGCTTAAGAAGAGCGGTGAAGATCTGTGGTACGCCCCAGTACAAACAAACTATGCAGAAAACCACAATCACCTAAAATTTTAATTTCTATGTTTAACAATGGTATACAGAGTAAGACTATTCATGCTGACTTTTATTTTCCATTTTTCTGTGGCTGTCCCCTTTATTTTTACAAATGGATAAAAATATGTCTCTTCTGTGTATATAAGATTCTCTAAAGATCTTTAAAAAGATCTTTAGAGAATCTTATAAACCAAAGATTTTTACATATATGATTTCCCATTGTTGCTGTACACTAGCAGAGGGGAAATTCCTGATCATATTTTTAGGCTAAATGAAAAGGCCAGAAACAACGTTCCAAGTTAACTGCTTTGTTTGCAGACTGCACCAACTTTCTTTAAAGACTCTTAGAGACTGATTTAAGTCAATAAAAACTTCTTTAAGCACAAGCATCAAGTCAGAGCCTTTAAATCAATAAATGATCATATCACCTCACACAGCAGAAATGTCACAATTTTATCTTAAAAAGTATATTCTTACTAAAATTGAACCTTAATCCACTTAAATTAAGATTTAATTTTTTACTCTAAATTGTAGCACCTCAAATATCAGTTTTAAATTACAAGTGAAATGGCTATAAAGCTGCACAGGCTTTACCTGAAGTACAAGGACTTTCAACATTAAAAAGTACCTGCATCCATATAGAGGAATAAAAAAACCTTAAAATAAATTTTTAACGTAATGACATGGAAACCATGCCTTTATATTCAGGCTCAGAGGAAACACATGCAACCCATTAGCCTAGTTTCTATTCTGTGCTGTTAAGGAAAGCACCTATCCCTGCAACCACCTGGAAACAATTTTCCATGTAAATCTAGTCAAGAGCCAATTCAGGAACAAAGCATCACATGATGAACAGCCCAGACTAAACAAGAGGTTTTAAGGGAACTAGCAGTTGACTTCAGGGAGAACAGTGGATAAAGCTGGGTTTTCCCAGACCGGAAGAACTGCCCAGCAGTTTTTTAGCTTCTAGCTACATTTGTAGCTGTGAAAACTGTTTTAACAATGGTTAACAATGGTGATCAAATCCCACATTTTAGTATGTAAAATGATTACTTAATGGTCAGAAATAATTCCTCTCTCATTCATTCTAATAAAACTTGTGTACTAAAGGAATATATTTCAGGACTAGACAGTATTTATTCTCTAATTTCAAATAATTTACTTTTTAAATGGTTATGATTTTTTAATTACAGAATTTAGATCTGCTTAGAAAAATACAGTGTATGATCCCCTGCATTTTCAGCATACCTGAAATCCTGTGGCTTCATACGTATATCCAAATTTTTGAACTCATATGCAGCAGCAGAACATTGTGAGATTCCTCAGTTTAGTTCTATTAATCTCCTTGTTTGGTATCACAAAAAGATTTTGATGAATACTGATGGGATTTTCACCCTGTCAACCCCCTAATTAGGGGTTTTCTGTTTTCAAAGTCCTGTACCAGGGTTTAAAAGATGAGATGGAACCTGTGGCTCGGTCTTCAAAGATGTTTATTCTATTTCTTATCTCAAGGCCTTACAGCAGACTCAGTGCGATAAAGAAAATGCAGCTACAGGAACACGGATAGAGGCTCCAAGGTCATTTTAAAGATTTCTAATCCAATTAACTCTTAAAGCATACTATATTTACAGTTTTGTACCAATAACTACTACCTATTCTAGACACCCAATTTCTATATCAAATCCATTCTACCAACGTCTCTGTGCCACTGTCACAGCAGAAAATGGAGCAGATGAAGAAAAAGAAGATGAGATACCACCCAAAATTCGCCATCTTGCTCTGATCTACTTCCATACTAAAAATCCAAACCTAGAAATTTTCACCCTGTGACAAACTAAACTACTATTTATTTCAAATCTTTGTTGTTTTCAATTCATCTCTGAGTGCTGGAAGTTTTTCCCATGGACTAAGGTCAAAGACAGTGCCTTCCTGGGGTCCCAGGCAGGGTTTGGACCCCCCAGTGCAGTTTGAGGGGCTTTCCACATGCCCTGGACTCCAATAAATCCCTTAAAACTAGAGGAATCTGATATTTTAGAAATATAAAGACAGTCAATGATGCCTTTGCTCCCAGCCCCCTTTATTTTTGCCCCTGGTTCCCCCCCCCCCCCCCTCTTCTTTTTTTTCTGCAACTTCA
>WBMY01012419.1:512806-560876 GCA_013397315.1 Donacobius atricapilla
AAAAAAAAAGCCAAAGAGGACACAGTAATAAACAGCATCTATGTTCTTCATGGGCCTCACAAGACAGCAGATAGATTTTTCCAAAAAGAAAACATTGGAAATAATGTTTCACATATAGGAATGCTTACTCATATGGGAACGGGGTTTACCCAACGTTTTGCAGATCTCTGATTAAGAGGGTAAGATCATCATTTGTTGACATAGGTGGGTCAAACCAAACCTACCAACTCAGTTTCCACCCAAGACAAACAGTGATAGGAGATGGAAGTTCCACCTTGGGGCACCAGTGTTTAAAGAATACATTGCCATCGTACAGAAGAAATCTGAAGAAGGAAGAGGAAGCATCGCCCCTCTGCATCAAGGGATGAATGCCTACCCATGATATCACGGAGATTACTTAACTAAAACTATTCATCAAGGACACAGAAGTTATCAGAATTGTGAGCAGTGACAGGGAGTGGACCTGAATTACTTTTAGTTTTACTGAAAGAAAAAATAAAATTATAATTCTTCTAATCAGACATCAGATGCCTGAAAACTGTAATGACACAGAAAAATAATTGTTGAAATGATAAATAAAACTTAATCAAATAAGCCATTATAGCTAACTATGATTTGAAGAATCATTTTGCTCATCTTGAAGATGAGGTGATTTGAGACAACCAGCATGGCTTCACCAAGGCCAAGTCCTGCCTGACCAAGTCAGTGGCCTTCTGGGTTGGTGTGACTGCATCAGTGGACAAGGGAAGGGCTACAGATGTCATAGATATGAACTTCTGTAAAGCCATGGTCACCCCTACCATCCTTCTCTCTCAATCTGAGAGAGAAGAATTTGATGAGTGGGCTGTTAGGTGGATAAGGAATGGGTTGGATGGTTGCATTCAGAGAGTAGTGGTCAACAGTGCAGAGTCACAATGGACACCAGTGACAAGTGATGTCCCTCCAGGTCCAAACTGGGACCTGCGTTAATTAGTATCTTCATTAATGACATAAATGAAGGGCTCAAGAATCACTTTATAATTACAACATTGTTTCTGCCGTAGAAATCGCTACTTACTGAAACTTTTTGCTTTGTATATTTCCATTTTGTTGCCTTTTGTTCTCCAGTTTTTCCCCATGATGATCAGCTATTTAGAGTCACCATCTTTAGAGATACTTCAAAGCTGTCAGACGGTCTTGGGCAACTTACTCTAGTTGTGTCTGCCTTGTTTTGGAGAAGATGACCTCCAGAGGTCCCTTTCAACCACCAACCACCATTCTCTGAGTCTGTGATGGCTTTGCAGAGAACCAGGTTGCAAATGTATGCTGATTCAGAGCAGGAACATTTCAGGATGTGAGCCAAACCAGGGTCAAGTGGGTTGACAGGGATATTTTCTTTAAAAGTGGATATCTGCTTCCATTTAAACAGTATTGAAGTGCTCCACAGCACTAAAATGTAGAAAAAGAGTTGCTATTTGGTGATTCATGGCTCATATTTTTCTGAAGTGATTTGCTGATGAGTATGGCATTTTGCATTACTCTGCAAACCTCAAAATTTTCCACCTGCATCGAACAGAAAGGTTGGTAGTCTAAATCCAGGAGAAAAATTTATAGAGCCAAGGCAGATAAAGCTAACCACTGTGGTCTGAAAAAATTTAATACTGAATCAAAGTTAGATTTCACTACATTTCACAACAATGTTCACCATGCTTATAACAGGTCTAGGATGCTTACATATCTTGGGACACTGTGAAGAACACGGAGATGACCAGACAATGATCCCGGCAAAGAGCTCAGAATTATATTTTACCTTCTTGGAGAAAATGACTTAGCTATCAAGTTACATATAGGATAATCCAACTGTAGAACCAAACACTATGCAAGCAACATTAACCTGCCCTAAGATGCTCCAAGTGGACCTGGCTGAAAATCACAGTGAAAGGCCATGGGGCCCAGCACGGTCCTATTGGTTTATGCTGTGCAAGAGCACAGGGATGTCTACAGGAACAGCGTTTCTGAAGGAGACACATTTTGGGCTGGTCTGTAACTCTTCTGGTAGCAACTATGTTACTGTCACAGTCGGAAGTAAAATTCCACCCAATAAAGGTTTTATTAGGCTTAAAAATTACAATAGATATTGAATGTGTTGACTGGAAGGTGCTATATGCCTCTGTTTTTGCTATCAGTACAATAAGTAAAAATCAATGCTGCATCCGACCCAGAGCTGATCAAATTAAGGTGTACAAATAATCAAATCATTACACATTACAGCAATTATTCCTATGCCAGATAAGCTACTAAGTGGAAACTTGCAAACTAAGTAAAATCTGTTAAAAAATATTTTCCATCATTAAAAAAAAAAAGCATCTGGTTCCTCCAACATGATAATACAGTTCTTTCTATATTGTTCAAAGTACAGGTAACTCATATTTAATGATGACAGCCCAGCAGTCCTGGGCTGTTAGTGATTCCTGAAGCATTCCTCCAGAGAGTAATGAAATCCAGCATGACTAATGATTTAAATTAACCCAAGTATACTGATAACAAGTATTTTAATTTTTGAGACAATTATGTCAGAAGCTATGCTATGGTAATTTGCTCTAATGCAGTTTTTAGAATTGAATGAAAAGCAATCAAGTTAAAATAAAGACAACTGAATAGGAATGTGTACAGAACTAAAGTATTGCCACCCCTAATTAATGTCCCCTGGTAGCAAATCTATTAGTTTAGTAACTGGGATTCAGGAGGATGCAAATAAATAGGACTCTGAGAACAAAATCTACAACTGGCAATATTTATATAACAAGTGTTTTCATTTATATTACTGAACAATAAAGATGCATTAACAATTCCATTTGGAACCTTTACTAAAGCCTACAACAAAAGCATCAAGCAAATTATGGTACATGTCATCAGCGGAAGGTCACTAAATAGTTTAAAATTACCATGAAGAGTTTACATGTCCTCATCAGGATACCATGGGCTGTCTTCATAAAATATTCTAACCTGCCAGTAATGATCACCTTACCACTACTACGCAGCACACCAACCCTTATAGCCTGTCCTGGCTTTCAGCCTCCACAATCTCCATGAAACCTAACTGAAGCTACCCATGTGAGTTTTTCCCGGATGCTGTTTTTTAACAGTCACATATTTTTATTGTCTGTGTATCTACCAATAAAAAGAAAACAACCTACTTCCTACATCACTTTACTTTTGTATCCTTACATTGTGGGGGTTTGTTTTTTGGAGGGGATTTGTATGTAAAAAGTAAAATTTACCTCGACCTGAATGCCTGCGGGCTTTGTTATGTTACCTTCACTTACAGAGGTACAGCAATTATTCATTACAAAAATCCCATTCAAATCCACTGGAATCCATTGAAAAAATCCACTGCTCCAGTAGTTATGTAATAACGCTATAGATTTTTCTTCCCAATGGGCTAAATTATATATCATGTTGCAATAGGGTGACATTTTGGTGTTCAAAACACATAGTAGACTTCTGAACTCACAAATGCTTTTCATCTTGTGATATCAAATGATCCCTTTATCCTCCATCACATTTTCTCAGCAGTAGAATTTAATGCTGTTAACCCTAAACAAAGGGTTTACAAAGCAAAAGAGGAACAAAATAGGAAGTTGATCAGAGGAATTTCTAATATAAATGAAACAACTGTCAAAAGTGAGGGGAAATCATACAAGTTCTCTCTAGAAGTAGGGAAAGAATTTTGTAATTTTGTTGCCTAGGTATAGAAAAAATTAAATGGGTCCATGTCTGCAATTCCCAAATGTAGACACATTCTCATTTACTCTGTCTGCAGCAATAACTACTTTAACTGAAAAAGGTAGCTTTTATTTTACCAGGAAAAACTTAGGGATAGAGTGTTTTCTCCTTCCTTCTCCAGCTTCAGTGTGTGCATTAATACACTATTTGAAGCTCTAAGGAGAATCTCTCTTTAGTACTTGTGATTTTGTGAAGTGTATCATTGCAGAGAAACACTAACAATCATGATTGTACATGCCCAACACATTCAGAATTTTAAATGACGTCTCTTCCAAAATCAGCTATGGGGCTCACATGTAATAAGTACACATTGTACAGCTCCAGTCTTACACTGCTTAGCACCCATATCATGTAAAAATATGATGATGATGATGCTTGCAATGAAAATCTATTAAGCCTATCATTACTGGAATGAGGCTAATACTTTAAAAAATGGTTATTGTTATTACCAGGAGGATCACATATCATATGACCAACTCAGATGCTTGCTCTTCTAACTAACACATACACATTTAACTGTATAAAAATAACACAACAGAAAATGTTCACTAAATCTCATGATGTCAAATTTTTCTTGCTTTTAATCACAAAGTTGAACAAAAATTACAAAATCTAAATCCAACATTGTATGTAGTGAGCAGGTTTACCTCTAAGTATAGGAGACAGTGTAATTCCCCCCTAAATCTGGCTGCTGGATGGAAAGTAGTCTAAGCTCCTGACAATGAAATCTTTAAAGCCACAGCTATGGTATTGTATTTTAGTACTGAATCATAAGAGGTCACTCCCAGTCTCTCCTTGGTAACATAGAAAAGGAAAAAGAGTGAAATAATTTTCATTACTCTCATGAAGGAGTAAAGTTTTTAAAAAAATAAATCCATACTTTAGAAAGGTTAAAGCATTATTCAATTTCTTATCAGTCTGCCTTAACTTGCATAGCTGTGTGTTTCTGACCCAGAGCTGGAGACTTGTTCTGGCAACTCAACAGCTGCTGTCACAAACTGTCCCGCCCATTCTAACCTCTAATCTCCCGGCACATTAAAGAATTGCTTGGTCTCAGCAAGACTGATACTTGTCCAATTTTTACTTATGCATATCACACATCAATGCATTTAATACCACTTATGATTTTAGAATTCACAGAATTTATTATTACATCTCATTGTGAGAATATGACTGAATTTTCCCATGATGAAATGAGCCTTGTAACTCATAATTTGCCTTTCAGAGGCCTCATTTTAGGGCATCTACCGTACATAAATAAACATTCTGCTTTTAAGTATAAGTCTATACAGCGTGGCTTAAAATTTAACCAACTACATTTCCCCATTACAGAATTTTAAAATATATTTTAATATTCTTAGTCAGTGGAGTTGATCCAACAAGTTGTTCAGCTGCAAAGCATCTTATTTTAAAGTGTAGTCCTAAAAAAACCTCAAAAAACTTAATTTTCATTCAGTCCTTTTTTAACTGGTTGGTATAGATTTAATTAATTAATTAAAGCAATGCAAGTATTAAAGCTCAGCCACAGCACTGAATGAGGTATCTTGAGAGGTCCCTCCCAACTCCACCACTTTGTGATTCAATAATGACAACTTCCCAGTAATAACGGAATATGTGAATAAAGGACTGGATCACTTTTATGGTAATGCTTGTTCAAACAAGTCACTGCATGGATCTGGCCCATCAGTGTTGCAGACTTAGCAAATTTAGGCAAGTATGTCCCCAGGTTGTTTTGGAACAGACTTCTATGACATGTTGTTGACCTTTTGCAATCTTTTTCTGGAGGGAAATGAATCTCGATATCAAAGGCTCATGAAACAATAACAGTAGGGCTGTTTCTTGGTTATTTCAATGGTATGCTGTCAACAGGAGGGTTTCTGAGCCTGATAAATGTGCGTTCATGCAGAATAGGGAAAAGGCCACATTTGCATTAAAATTCAATTTTAATTGTCCTTATTCTTTATTGATGCTTGGTGAATTGGATCTATAAAGAACCACTTCTAAGCAGAATGAAATTTGACAAATAGTATAGCTGTGTAAACAATTTCAGTAATTATGGCAGCAATTATTCTCTGTTTTATCTCTTGGTAGCTTTAAAGAGAAGAGAAAAAAGTGATGAGAGCTTTAGGAACCCTGCAGAGATCTCTGCATTACAAAAGTCAGAGAAGCCAAATATAAAAATTTATGCAACATGGGTTTAGCACAAGAAGATAAACACTGTCTCTCCTGATTTTCAGACAGGAAAACCTTTCATACTCAGAGAAATCAATAGGCCAGAATTAAGCAAACACATAGGAAAAATGCCAGCTACACAAAAACTTTAAACAAGAGCGTACAAAGTTATTCAGTCACAAAATGTAATACATCACCATATTAATTATACAACTACTAGAAATCATAATGGCATTATTCTCTTTCTAAACTCTTAGAAAAATCAATCACTGCTCTGGATGATAATGAGGACACATTGCAGTCAGAGATTAACTCCTCAGACAAGTTTTGCTCTCTTCTGTAGAGGTCTGGTTACACAGCAAGTCTTTAAGTCTGAAACTGACATTTTCAGGGCAGGGGGAGAGGAAATACATTCTAGCTGCCCTAGTGCTACTGAGAGCATGACTTCTAAAAAGCCACAGGTATACTGCATACAAGTATACAAGAGAGATCAGATTATGATAATATTCATTTCTAGACCCAAATCTCATTAACCATCCAGGATCCAAAGTGCAATAACTGCACCCCAACAGAGCACTACCTGCCAGTTTCTCATTTCACACTATCTACAAGCGAGGCCACTGGGAGTATAGTCTTCATTGACTGTGAAAGCACAGAGACCAGAGCATGGCAGTGAATTCCTCCTCAGAACAGAAAGGTTTAAAACAATACAAAATGGCAACCATTTACTTTAGGAGCTTAAAGTACAATGTAGAAGACACACAGAGAAAAATCTAGACAATAAAACAATAAAAAGAAATCTGCAAAGGAAAAGGGAAGCCTATGAATTCAGAAAAAAAAGTCCAGCTTTAACAAAGGAATAGCAACAGAATCTATGACTAGAAAAGAAAATACTAATGCCCTGCAGAATACATTACTGATGAGAAGCTAATTTACAAGTTTCTTGGTCCTCCAGCTTTTTGTTTTCCTGAAACTCTGAAAGACTTAGGAAATGCAGAGAAAGGAGAAATATTTTCATTATCTGTGCAGCAGAATCGAGGAGCTGCTGGACAAAGAGAACGATATGTTACCTAGCAAATGATACATAAATAATTCAATTAAATCTTAAACAAACCCTGAAGCAGGTTTGTTTACTGCAATATTCCACTGCTTACAGACTCATACAAAATACCGGAAGTTATAAGGCATTTCTCAAAAATAATGTATATCAAGGTATGTGGCCTTCTGCCCTTTGACAGATTAGAGCCAGATTGGAGGACTCGGTCCAAGAGAGTGCATCATGTTTAAAAGCTTTGCTAAGTGAAGAAGAGGTTACACTTTCCTGAGTATCAACCCTGTTATACATTTCTACCCTTCAATGTGTTCAAAAAGAAGAGAAAGAGAGCAAAATGTATGCAAAAGATCATGAATCTATAGGCAGAGTTTCACTGAGACTCAGCTCTAGAAGCACCAGCAAACATTAGCCACTGCCACACAAAGTGCACACAATGCAGGTTATCCATAAGACAAAAAGGCAACAAGAGAGTAAGAATGATAAAAACACAGAACTGTTTAAGTTGGAAAAAAACTAAGATCATAGAATTCAACAGCCAGTACTACCAAGTATTCCACTAAACGATGTCCCTAAGTAAACATCTTTTAAATACCTTCCAGGGACAGTGACTCAAACACTCCCCTGGGCAGACTGTTCTGATGCTTGGCCATCCTTCCAGTGAAATTTACCCTAATATCCAGTCTAAGCCTCTTCTGGCACAATTTGAGGCCATTTCATCTCCTGTCCTGCCACCTGTTACTTGGGGAACAGATGCTGACTCCTTTCAGGCAGCTGTAGAGAGCAACAAGGTCTCCTCTCAGCCTCCTTTTTTCCAGGCTACACAACCCCAGCTCCTTCAGGTGTTCCTCACAGGACTTGTGCTCCAGACCTTTCACCAGCTCCATTGTCCTCTGGACTCACTTGAGCCCCTCAAGGTCCTTCTTGTAGTGAGGGGCCCAGAGCTGGATACACGACTTGAGGTGGAGCCTCACCAGTGCTGATTTCAGGGGGACAATCCCTGCCCTGGTCCTGCTGGCCACACTATTGCTGACAGAGACCAGGATGCCACTGGCCTTCTCGGCCACTTGGGCACAGCTGGCTTAAAAATAGCACACCGAGTTTGACCAATCAAATGATCAACATCACCAGTAGAAGAAAGACAGGTGTTTTGTAGGTGCTATTTTAGAAGAGATTCACAGCACAAGCATCTGAGGAGTCAGAGGTGATCCCCTGCACTGCAGATCCTCACAGCAAGGATACACCATCAAATACACAGCTTTGCAAGCACTGAACTCACCTAGAACTACAAGATTCCAAGTATTTAGCATCAGACAGCTGACAACGCAGTTGCCTTTCTATATGCTGAAGACTCATTTTTTGTCCATTTCTAAAATCCAGAGTGCAGCAGCCTTGCTCTTTGTGGGTCAAGAGCTTCCCTCCGTCAGAGGCACCCATCACTGCCTCAGTCAATCCATCAGTGGCAGCCGCCCATAACACAGCTGTTGCCTCCATCTCCTGTGTGCAATCCCTTCTCTGTGTAGAATTCAAAGAATTATTTATTTTCTTGTGTCAATATTATTATTAATTACCTGTCTGGATTAGCAGTGAAGATGTGTTTTATTGGGCCACACAAGTATGGACTACTGCATGACTAGAATATAATTAATCTGTTACAACTTTGGAGAGCTGATATATAGGGTAGTCTTATGCTAGAAAATAAACCTTACCAAAGTACTGTTAAACACATGAGAATGCTAATATTATCAGAGAATAACAATCAGATTTTAATATTGAGAGCATGAGTCTAATTACTATGATTTTGCATTTCTGGTACCAATCAAATTTCATCCTGTCCTCCCCTCATAGCATAAATAATTGGATTTAATTATGTAGCTTTTATTTTGAGGCATGAAGAACTGTGCTTCTTATTCAGGCCCACATTTTATTTCTCGACATTTCATTACAATTTACCTGTTTACTATGATGCCTTTTGCCTCCCCTCCAAATCCTACAGCATACTGTGATTCAGTTCATTTAAAGACATGAACAGAATTTCCCTCGTCTCTGATTCTCCTGAAATATGGGGGGGGGGGTTTAATTGTCTTCTGGGAAATATCTTGCTGATGAGGCCCAAGTTCAAAAAATCAAGACAGCACTCCCGAATACACTTTAAAAAGTGTATTCCTTTCACAATTCCTCTGGAAATCAGATATATTCATTTTAAGTTGCTGACGTGTGCATTCTTAAATGTGCAAAATGTTACACACAACCAAGCACTACAAACCCAAAAATACAAACAGAAAAGAACTGCCGATAGAATTTAAGTCTTCCCAGCCTCTGGAGGTATCTACACCTTACTTATACCCAAGAATCTCAACAGTTGAGTAACTGAGTAATGAGGTAACATCACATCCCAGCAGTATTTTTAAAATTTGCGAGTTAGCACTAAAGTCAATAGATATTGTTGGTGAGAATAACAATGTAGTAAGTGTATGGTTTTGTCACACAGCTGAGTTAAAGGATTGATTCATTGCAGTAAGAGTTGTTGGGGTTCTGCATTTAAAAATTAAGGATGGAACATTTTGTACTATGAATAAATAAATGAGGAGACATTGTAGGGAATATAATGGACCGTCAATATTTGTGACGCCAGAAAGATTTATCAGGTATAACCAGGTCACAACTTTAGTTTTTGTCCTTAAAACACAACATTGTTCTTTTGTGCTTTTTTTACCATTTGGAATGTATTCTGTACCTAAAAAAAGTTCACAATCACTTTCAATGTGCTATAAGGTAATCAGACGATTACAATCTGTACATGACTACAGACATGAAACAATTCTAAAAAGGATCAGAAATATCTGACAGCACTGGGGCCCAAAATAAGGAGACTGATTCCTTGCAGAGGTGAGTCTGACAGAAATTTTTATTTTGCTCATCCTGTAGAAGCAACCTGAGAGCTCTCTAGCTAACAAAGGAAATCTCCATAAAAAAAGGATGAGGACTTTGAAGACAATCAAAGAACTAAGTCTTTGTGGTGTATTCACAAAAATAAAGTTATGACAGATATCTGGTTAACAGTCTTCTAAATACGTAGAACAAAACCCAGTTGTTTTGCATCTCACAAAATAATACATACTACATGATTATATACTTGTACGACACTAATTATACTCAAATAAAAGAGTTTGATCTGAAAGCACAAAAGAATGGCTGGTCACAGGAAAAGTTCATGTTAAATAATATTGACTGCAAACAGGTCCTAATAAACATTACCTACAAAAGAGATACTGTTTTTTGGTGGGGTGGGTTGTTTTTTTTTGTTTTTTTTTTTTTTTACATATACAGCTTCAGAGATAGATTGCTGAAGAAAAGATGCAAGACTAGACTAGAACTAGACTGCTTGTTCAAAAAGGAAAAGGACCTAAGCACCTTGTCTGACATCACACAAAAAGTGGAGACTGCTTAGACATAAAATAATTTCTGTCATTAGCTGATCAATAGAAATCAAGAGCTGAGACTTCCTACTGCTTCTTGAAACTTATGGTATACGTCTGTAACAAACAACACTGACTTTCTGACCTAAGACAGGGTTACAAATGTACAAGTTGCCACACTGACATAGTCTACTAAATAGTCCCTCTTTGGGAATAAAAGAGAGGAATACTTAATTTCAAGGTGAAGAAATGTGATCTAGGGCCTTGTCATCCTAAGTAAACTATTATAATAGAAACATTCTTTCAGTTTGGAACATAACAATATTTCTGGTAAATGAGTCTTCCCTCTCCCCACCACCAACCACAACATACTCTCCTTGACTGCTTTTTTCCAAATGCATTTACTAACAAAACAACAGACACACAGTTTAAAACAAACTTTAAGAAGTACATCAGTAGAGGACCTCAACTATTTGAAAGAAAAAAATATAATGCAGTCCTATCCAGTTTCTTGGAGGTGCGTTTCTTATGTTGCTTTTCAGCTGAATGCCAGGCACTAATTTGAAAACTGGATCCTTATACAAGTCTCTCAGCAGCTGCCAGAACCATTCCAACATTCCTCAGTTTAATGTGCAGAAAAGAATTTTCTGTTATGGGGATGAGTCCTAGGCCATTTTTCACAAATAAGAAGGCTTCAGGAAACTGGAAGAGGGTTGGAGAGAGCCTTGGACAATCAGACTCTGCTCATACTTCCATAAAAAATATTCTTCATCCTTGAAACTATCCCGTTGGAATCAACCTGACACTGTCACATTTTCCCACCCTTTTTCCCCATCATCTAGTACTACTGACACTCTGTTCTAAAGTTTTTCTTTTTAGGTTTTCCTCTGCCTTCAGCAAGTTGTAGTTGTGACATCACATTGCATCAAATTTTCTGCAGCAAATATAACTACTTCCAAGCCTCTGAGAAATCATAATATAGAAGAAATCTATAGAAGCAGGACAGAATAAATCAAGTAACAACGGATGTTTCAAAAAAGGCCAGAACTCAGACATAATAGGCAAATTTTTTGCTTATAAACTATGGTAGTAATCATACATCATCAACCCACAGACTTCCTGCACTGACAAGATGCCATAGGGAATAACACTACATTTTAAGAATGCAAAACCACTTAAGGGAATCTCTTCAGTGAGTTCATCAGAGGGGTTACTTCCCAATTTCTTAAAATATCCTGTATAGATCAATAAGATTAAGTCAAAGACTACACAGAAAAGCCCATATCACTGAAGCAATTAGAAATGTCTAGGATCAATAGGAATTTATTATTACTAATGCATAAAAAATACTGAATTACTACAACAGAATACAGCTCTTTTAGTTATTTTACTTAATAGTCAGACACCAGGAAATTTTACTAAGCATCTTAAAATGTATCCTTAAAACCCAGTACTATTAAATTGGTTTTCACCTTCGAAGCTTATCAAACATATTAAATATTTAATATTTATAGTCTTTTTCTGGGGTAGATAAGTACCATTTTCCTGAAATAAGTATGAAAATTGTCTGAGGTTTGTTTCCTTTCCCCAAGACTACTGATACAACTCCATATATATATGATCACTAGAGGTTCCCATAATAATTATCTCATTCAAAAATTATTTCTTTCTTTCCCCTGTATTCTCCACATTTACATCTTTATTTTGTCACATGAAAATTGGTATCCAACTGAGTTTCTGTGCGCTCAGATATAAGGAAGTATTCAGAACTCAAAGTCATTTTGACAGTAAAAATTTCATAAGCAGCCCTGCATATACAAAAATTTCAAAGCAACGACCTTTTTTTGTTTGGGGCATGTGAACAAATAAGTGCCTTTTTGATGCACCTCAGCTATTCAACTTTTAAACCTTTTAAAGACTGACTTCTAATTTTAAATTAAAAAAATATTTTCACAGAACTTTTCAAGCTTTGAAAATATTGTCAAATGTAAAACTTCTGTATAGCAATAATTAGAATAATAGAACAAAAGCAAAACCAATTTATTCTATCTCTATAAAAACCATCTTTTACTGCCCATTATGAAATAAGAGGTCAACTTGCATATCCAGACTTTAGAGAACCTTAGGTTCTGTGATTCTTGTTGCTTTTGAATAACCTAGAAACATCTCTTTCCAGAGAATTTTAATTAAGCATACTTATACAAGTCTAATGTGAAAAATTTAGAAAATAATTAATATGCTCTGAGACGTGTAATCTATTGAGAAATTCTGATTGTGTCACTTCTGAATTTATAACTTTTGATCAATTCCTTTTTCTTAATTTTTATGTATGAATTAGATGTGAAATTCTGGCATTTACCTTGGAAACTAATTCAATACTTATACACAACAACCTATGCGCTAGAGCTGCAGTGATGTTGCACCATGAACTTGTCTACAACACAAGCATTATGAGGTATAATTTTTCCCCTCCACCACAGACACTGAAATTTCAAGTCAAAATTCCTTGAAACAGTCCCTTTCTTCTTCTGATCCAACCTTTACTGTGATTACTGCCAGGGCCTGAGGAAGGAAGGAAGCATGTACCACACTTGCTCTGTCACGTAGTATAATTAGACCGGGCAAGACAAGTTATCTTCAGCATTCTTCTTTCCTTCTCATCTAACTTCTAGCCAGTTAAGGGTATCTCAAAATACTGAGAGGGTCCAGCTACAAATATGGCTGGACGATTATTGTCAGGACAGAGAGTAACTGCTGGTACTAAACCCTTCCTATTAGCCAAGTTTCGAAAACAGCAATTCCCTTGATTAAGCAGTGCTGTCAGTAGAAGATTTAGGTAGAAAAACAAACAAGGCCCATTTCACAAGGAATCTGGACAAAATAGTCAGTCATAAAAATGCTTAACCACTTAGTCAGAACACTGACTTCCAGATGACTTTGATTACTCAACAGTGGCACTGTAAACATGGGAAGAGAAAAAATAAAAAAGAGAGACTTTTTTTTTTCCCTTCAAAAAACCACTATTGGCTTTTCTACTTTTTAACAAAGGACAAAGCTGCACACATTCTTGTGCCGAGGTGTACCCTACACTAGTCTCCATCACAGGAAAATCCTTTGTAATAGGAACACAATATTATATATGTACTACCTATTGAAGGACATAATGAAATAGAATTTATGAGTTTTACCATCTTGTCTGATTGCAGCTTAATCCTTAACATTCTTAGGGCATGCAGATCAAAAGGGGAAAAAAGTTTATTTGCCCGGCTTCCTGTATTTAGGGTTTAGTTATTTTTTAAAACATCATTTTGGAGATCTTCATAAATTACTAGGGAAATGTTTCTGCATAAAAAAATTAACACAAGAGCACTCATTCTCCAGGTAAGAGTAGGCCCATTCGAAAAACACTAATAGCTTGTTTAACATGAATAAATACACACTTGATTCTTGAGAGGACATTTCAAATACACATACATAATAATCAAAAGTTTTTTCTCTTACTTATTTTGCATCCCTTGAAAAATCATCTACACTTTAAAGATGTGATCCATCATTGGCAAAGCACTTTGTGTCTTCTTCACTGAAAGCTTTAAGTTCAGAAAATTCAGTCTATGACTCTAGGAAATTTGGATTCTGTATTTCATGAATATTGGGGCAGTATTTAAAAGAAAAAACTATTCATTCTGAAAGCAAGGCTAACTAGTAAACAACATTAAGACTTGACATTGAAGCTACCATTAAACATCAGTTGCCCAAATACAACTCCAATTATTGCAGCATTTTTGCATACTAAGTAGCATTGAAAAACATGAGGAAAATAACAGGAGACTGGAATCAAAGTGAAAAAAGTTTCATACATCTGATTGAATGTTAATTGTATATTGAGACTAATACTCCTTAATGAGTCAGTTTATGTGGCAAGTAGCCTTTAAACACATTTACAGCACCTGTGTAATGTATTTGAGTTATGTGAGCCAAAGAGTCTTTCAGTGTTTAAAACAAGCACTAATAATGTATCAAACTCACAAGAAGATGAAAAGGGATAAAGTCAAAGATCTTATCCCCAATTAATTAGCATGAAATAGTCCGCAGAAGTCTCTATGCACTTACACATGCAGGACTTCAAGTTACAGTAATTACTAGGAACTGCAGGAGACTTCAGATTCACCTCTGTGGCTTTTTTTCTTTTCATCAATGAATTAATTAATAAAGTACTTTGTTTTTATCAAAGCACCTTTTATATGCAAGAGAGAGCAATATATAATAATATTGATACATTCTGACGACTCTTAAAACAAAGTAGAAATATGTAGTAAAGAAAATAATTGAACTGGAATCAAAGATAATCTAACTTAAATCACCTGTGGCTGTTAAAGTTTAATGGTATTAAAAGGTATAAAATTGGTTTTTAAAAATCAGTCTTGCAATGCAAGCATCACTTTGCCATTAAAAATTGGTCACTGGTGGTTTTGGATCATTACCAAGAGCAGATACTGCATTTGATTCACAATCACAAATTTACAGGAATGACTCTACAGAATCCTGTAATCTCCTTGCTAGATGTACTAGTTAATAAACAGCAATTAAAATCCTGGAAACCTGTAGTTCTTTGTTTCTTCCAATAACGAAGATGAAAAATGAAAACAGAAATAATTAGGGCAAAAATGCACTTCATCTTTTTTTTTTTTCCTGTTTGTGTTACAGAAGACAGTTAAGCATCTATTTTACAAAAAAACCAAAAAAACCCCAGAAAAAAAAATATGCCAAATCTGCTTTCAAGTTTTGTTCATTAAAAACATTTTTAAAAAACATTGATAACAGATATCCTTGCTTCATAACAATAGAAGCCTCAAGTTCAGTGGCATCTTTTCATCAGTGAGAGGCAGTTTTAACTGGAATGGTAAATAATACAGAACTGACTGCCTTTCATGAGAGAAGGTCTAGGTATTAGCCTGCTTGCAAATCTCTTCATTTATGGTGTCTAAATTACACTTTTGCTTAGATTATATACCAGACATCACACTGCTAGCCTTTAGAATTCTTAACTCTATGCATTTTGGAGAATTTGGCAGTAATACCCAAAATCTATAGATGCTGAGTAACTCATGTCACTGAAACAGTCCCCAACTATGGTGCTGAGTGACTGGAAACAAGACATGTGAAATCCAGCAAGGGGAAGCAAATACATGCACCGAAGCAGCAGACCCCTTTACAGACCCAGACTCCATTTGATGTGTCATGACAGTCTTTGAAATACTTGACAATTAGCAATTTCTAAAAGAATCTTCTGATGAAGAAAAGAAGATAAAATAATTTTAAATTCCTGTGTTTGTAGTCTTTGATTTAATTGGAAGTGCTAGACATCAGGAGCAATGTAGAAGAGAAAGGAGATCTTACTTTTTCTTATCTTGACAATGTGTAAGGAATTCAAGAACGGCAGATATTGTCAAGCACAATCTTCTCGGTGCTAGTAAAGCAAAGAAGTAACACAGACCTGTATTTTATTCAACTGACCATGTATATTCACAGTGGAAAAAAACCCCAAAAAACATAGCAAACAAAACCAAACCAAAACTCCACAGGGCTATGAGAAAGGAAGCCTGGAAGCAATGTTTTTCTGATTTGTTATTTCTTTTAAATCAGTTAAATCAATTCTTGTAAAATGTTAACACAAAAAATTGGGGATTATAGCTTTATTTGTAACTTAACTTTTCAGAATATTATATACAGAATATAAGAGGAGAGCACTGAACAATCAACATTCTCTTTCAGGAGGAAAATTGGAATTTGAATCCCTCCAAAACTAAAAGAATTGTTCCAGGGTTGAATTCCTGATTACATTAATTGTCTGTTGCAGGAAGGAAGGAGCAAAAGGCCACAACAGGTTTTTGCTTTTGGTAAAAGTGAATTAACTATGGTTTTATCTCCTTCATTAAACTGTGCTTAGTTCATTTTGGATTTTGTACATTAATAAACAGCTTTCATCTTAATTTTATTTGTGTTAAGTAAAATCCCAGTGAATACTATCAGGACATTCAATCACAGTGGCAAATTGTAAATCCTGGATACTAGGATGCTATGCATTACACTAGCATAGTGTAATATTCAGAAAGTATCAAACTGTTAATTCCCCTTAATATGCTTAAGATGGCAGTTATAGAGCCTGTGAACACACATCTTTGAGAGCCAGGAAAACTTCTTAATACGCTGCAAATTAAAGAGGTACCAAGACAGCAGCTAAAAATTGCTTTTACCGAGTTTAGACAAATGTAAAATTACACTCCCTAAACAATTTTATCCACTGTGCCAAAAGAATCATTATTGGTGGGAAAGCAGCAAGATACAAATAAAGCAGCAAAATCATTGCATTTAGTGCTCTTAGCAATGGCCATAATTAGACAATTACAATGTAGCTATTTTTTGTCTCATATACTGAAGTTATAGAAAAGGTTGAATAACATCCTTTAGGGAATAGCTTTTCTCTTTCATCACTCTAAGGGATCTGAGCCTCCAGAATAATACCTAGCCATGGTGTATATTATAATGATTCAATCTTACACACTTGCAAGCTGAAGAAGAATTTACTGGAACAGAACCGCAGCTGGAATTAATCTATATGGATAGACTGAAATAAACAGAATGGTGCTTGTTTATGTAAAGTGAGAATTTAATCGATGATTTAATACAGGTCAGGATATCAGTACACAACAAAGAATAATGATTATATCTTTCTAGTTTCTGCATGGCAGTACTTCAGTTCACTTTAGAAACCGAAATGATTTTTCTCAAACTATTCTGTCAAGATGCGGAATGAGCTCAAAGCTTCAAAGCTGACAGTGAATAAAATAATTTTAGCCTAAATATACTCAGTAAAAGTTAAGAGCTATGGCATTTCTTACCCATAGTTGATGCTATATACTAATATATATATATATACACACATATATTCCTTTATGTTACTAAACATATATTTATATATATATTAGTTTGGTTCATGGTCTGGTACAAAGATAGAAATTAAGTGTTCAGGGTAAGCCGGTTCCCGGCAAAGTCTAAAGCAGAGCTAAGAAATACTGCTGTAAAGAAAAAGACTGCTTTTTAAGTGACAGTTGAAGCACAACAAACATCAAAAGAATGCAAAGGTTTACAAAGTAACACTCTAGACACAGTAGGGAACTAGAATTAGGGAGAAGAGCAAGGGAAGAGAAACAATTTAAAAGGTTAACTGAAATCAAGTCTTTTCACCCAGATATTACAGACTAGCAAGACCTTTAGGAAAGTAAATGTGGACTATTTTAAAATATGTTTTTCTTCTGAAAAGGAATATAAATACTGCTATCTCAAAAAGCTTGCCTGATTGTTGCATGTGCTCATGCCCACAGCCAAGAAAACCACTGCATGCTCAGATAGAGCGGCTAAACAAAATGGTTTCAGCATCACAGGATTGTCTCCAGTTGGATCTACGGTATCAGAAACAGAGGTTCATGTCTAAAAGATCTCTACAGAAGCACTCAGAGATATGCAGAAGGAAACAAAAAGCACAGGTAAACTGTGCCTGGCAAAACCTTACATTGCAAAAAATAAAATCCTATTACAACAAACCTAAAAACCTAGCACTGATGAACACTATAAAAAACTAAAAAAAGGGTAGATAGGTGGTAAGAAAATGACATTTTCTATTCCTTTCCATATAAAAAATATTTATGAACAAACACCCTTTTGATTTCATACAGCACAATTTGTAACTGCTTAATCTTAATGTCTTTCAACATATACACCTAAAGGTTAAAAAAAACCCCAAACCAAAACATTGAAGAGAATAAAGAAGCTGCTTAGCTCCAAGGTTTTAATACCTCCAAATGCATTATCTGGCAATCATCTCAGCTAAACAGAGAACTTGATAATACTTTCTCATTGCATGGTTGGCTAAATAAAGAGGTAATGAGATGTTTTGGTCTGAACACAGCAATGAAAAGCAGAAGGAGGCACAAGTTGAGAATTTCAAGTGAGCTTCTCTCATTTTCTTTAAGACAGCCCATGGGGATTGCTTTAAGACTGGCACAACCACTTTTACGACGTCTTAGGGCTTTTTGCTGGTGTGAAGAAAGCATTAGTCAAGGATGATCACAATAAGTGCTTTTGCTAAGCAAAATTTAGAACCCTGACTGAAACATGATAGACTTTCTACAAACTTACCAAGATCCTGCAGCTCTTCAAATCAACACAGGATTGACAACCTTGATAACTACTGACATCTGAACATCTTGTGCTACAAACTGGAAAAGGAACTCCTATGTATAATCTTCAGAGTTAGCAATATACATTTTTTAATCAGAGCAAACATTCAGAGTAATTACCTGTTCCCTTCTAATCTGCTGCAGAGAAACACTTCAAAAAGCAAATAATTAGTCCTGTGAAATAGCAGCATTGCTGCCATTTGTCCTTCAATGACAGGTTTGCTTCTTTATATTAAAAAAAAGACGCTGTATGCAATTCTACAGTCTTACATTGGTTAATAGGGTTTGTCCATGTGCAGTACTCAGAGATGAAAGAATTCTTGTTTTTATAGGGCCATATGATTTTTAAGACCTTGAGGTTAACTAATTTCATTCATCCTGATGATCAAATTTTGAGGACTAAGTTATACCTAAACAGTTAGAGATACTACTTAAGTGCTTAGTACAAATACACATCCTTGGTTTAGCTCTTCTATTAAGTAAATACTGGAACATTATTATTATAATAAAACATTTAATATGTCATAGTTCATCAGTGTATATTTGGAGAAATCCCATATTTCATACGAGACTTACTGGAACTCCCAGTATGAGAACTTTACAAATTTTTACTCTTCTAGTCTTAAAACTTGTGAGATACATATCAAGGCATTTCTTAGAAACCCATGAGAAAAGAGTCACTATAGAACTGTGGGTAATGGGAACAATAATGCCTCACTAAAAATTCCTTCGCCTTTCAAAAGGAAGATCAAAGAAAAATATTAATCAAAATGAAAAGGGTTTGGGTTTTCTTTGGGTTTTTTGTTTTTGTTTTTTTCTCCTGTTCTTTTATATATAGCATGAGCCAAGGTTTGAGTTAGGTGTTTACTTTTAAGGTTAAGGCCACTTATGAATAGTTATTCTGAAATAAATGAACTTTTTTTCTCTTTTTTTTTTCTCCTCTGATACTAGAGATTGTATGCTGCTTTCTAAACAGAATGAGAAACAGTAGAAATAAAACCTTGTTTTAGTTTGCATTTTTAAATTAATAACTGTATATGAATTGTCATGAAAAAATAGCGTTCAAGAAAATAGATTCTTTGTTCAATACATCATCATGACTATACAGGTAAGCCCAAGTGCAAGGAATTGAAAAAAAAAATGCCCCTTCTACTGGCTATTTTTACATAATAACTTTCTAGGTAATCCAACAAATTATGTATTTGACAAGTTATCTACTTTTAAAAAGAAAAGGTATCATACTAATAATCCATAGTGGGTCTACTAGACTGCTGTTAAAAAGTGGTCAGTGCACACTGGTGGTGCTTTGCAATTATTTTATACCAAGAAAATTGTAATGATGATAATAATAATGTTGATTGAAAATAAACAATTCCTTGTTTTAAGTCTGTTTTCACTATGTCAACCTTAGAAAAATGAAATGATTAGTCCTGGAATCTTCCACATCATGGTCTTAATGAAGATTTATTTTCATTTTCTAATCATCACAGTAACTTCAGAAAATGGCTTGACAGCTTCTGAATAGCTAGAAAGAAAATATTTCTTTGTTGAAAAACAATTCTCAGGATCATTGTTTTGGAAAAAAAGGCAAAAGGAAAAAAAATCCTTTTGAGAAACTTTGTTTTCACAACAAATAAATGAAATTTGACAAGATGGGGGTGTAGCTTGTGCAGAAGTTTGGGTTTTGTCATTCTTATGGCAGACTTTTCAACAAACCTTGCATATATTCCCTAGAGATGTAGATTTTAGCTGCTGAATTCCTTGGAGCTTCCCTTCACTTTTTCCTCTTTATATTCTTTGTGATCACAGCTTTAGTGAATATTCAAAAAACCCTTTCTCAAGACAAGCATTTTACAAATCTAGTCTACAGCATACATGGTGCCATTTTACAGCTACTAAAATAAAGAAAAATATTGGGATTAACCTGGAAAGATGATCACACTTGAATCATTATAGTATTGGTCATACTTGTCCTTGAGAACTTCTGAAGTGTAAAACCAGTGTTCGGATTCATCTGGATCAGGAATTTTCAGAGAAGCTGCTATACATACCAGACATGTACATATGTCATCTCCATGCCTCTCATTCTTAGGCAATCACTTCACAAGGAACTCGGTGACAGCTACATTAACATGTCCAGGGATTTATTGTCCCACCACACATAGATATGCTCTCCATAAACACCCATTTATTTGGGAAAGAAAATACAAACAGGAAAAGAGACAGAAAACAGACAAATAACCTTTCTGAATTGTAAGTAGCTAAAAACTGTTTTGATTTGTATAAGGACACTTAGAGTGAATATAATATTTCCATTGAGAACCTTTACCTACCTGTATTTCAGATACTGGCAACAGAAAAACTAGAGGGTTTTTTTTTCTTATTTTAAGCATTTCTTTATCAAGTACTATTACTTAAAACTCCTCTAATGAAATACGTTCCTTTCTACTTTTGCTTATGCACATAACAGTGCAGGATTAGATCTGAGTGCTATAACTCCTTTGTAATAATTGCATTTTTTTCAGATACTATCATGACTGAAAGTGTAACAGGCTCATGCAGAGGTATGAATGAAAAGCTAAAAAACGTCGGTTACTGAGGTTGTTCTGCCAAAGACTACTACAATTTCATGTATATATCTGCACTGCTATGATGTAAAATAAACAATACACTAGGCATCATCTTAGCAAGTCCTTCAATTATCATTAGCCAGTCATTTTGTAGAAACATACAGGAACAGACAGGGAAATGTATGACATGCACTATCAGATCCCTATCCTGCTGGTAGCAGCCATTTATTTAAACAATAATTCAGAAATCTTTTTATTTTGCTCATATCTTTTATAGAAGTCTGGAGTCACATTACCAACTACCTTTCCTTTGGAAGAAATAATATACAAATTGAAACTATGTATGTATCTATATGAAAGTCTTCAATTCCCATCCTTGAGTATTTGACTAACAGGTAACAAATTAACAGTGGCTTGATGTATTCATCTCATATGTTCTTATTCTACATATTCAGTATCCTTGGGGGAGCATAAAATACTACCTAAATTCCTAGGAGCTTTACTGTGAGTAAGTCTTAAAACATTTCAAACTAATTCATATCTGTAGCTAAATCATATTAGTGACAATATTAAGCTTAAACTAGGACTTTTTTGTATTAAACTGAATGTGCATTTGCATAATTCATGTTCAGATACTGAGTTGCAATTTGCACTTTGAAAAAATAAACAGTAAATTAATCATATAATTTTAGAATCAACTGAAATGTAAAATTGCAGTTTACAGAATAAAAATGAATATTTTAGCAATACAAAAATAAATTAACTTTTACTAGTGTTACAAGGACAAGAAACTTTTGTGAATTGAATTGAGATGTAAATCAGCTACAAAAGCGCAGCAGAAGTGTACACTGTAATGGGCAAAAAGGTCTGTGAAACACAATCTTCACATGGATGTAGTATAGTTCAAAAGGCAATGAATTCAACATCAATTTTGAAGTTACATAAAAACCACCTATCTTGCTTGAAAACTCTTCCTCCCCTTGACTTCTCAACATACTAGATTCTCAAATTACAGGAGAGATTTAAGAGAGCCGTGTATTTGGGTCTGAATAATGAAACTGTTTCCTGTTCTGACCTCCACTTGTATCATACCTACACAAGGAAGCTTGCAAGAAACAATGGAAGAAACTTCCTTTTGAACGCAGACGCATCAATCAACAGCTGAGACAAAATAAATCAGCTCAAAATGCCTTTCCTTTGTGTTCCATTCTAGAATCTTTCTCAAAATAAATAACATCTTGGAAAAAAATGTCTTTTTGGTTTTTAGAGGATAAGGTTACTGGGCCAGAGTAGAGAAGATGTAGAAGACTTTCTGTTCAAAGAGACTTTAGTGGTTCATCTAGCTGTGGAGCTTCAAGAAGCTGCTTTCCACAAGAATGTGGTCTAACTTGCCTTTAGCTTGGCACAGAACAGAAGTTCATCTTTAAAATATAAGGTACTGTTCTGAGACAGACTTTCTTCAACACTATTCCTCTACCCCAGAGTGAAGGGTCATACGCAATCAATACTATGAACAAACCCTAAAACAACCCAAAACCCTGCCCCACTTCATGCTGGAACTGGCACGCTCCTTGTTACAGCAAATCATACAGAAAATAATTTAAAAAATGTTACGCTCAAGGTTTAAACTCCTTAACATGCTGGGAAGGAAGCAGAAAGCCCATCTCAATACTAAGTCACCTTGCTGCACTAATAATATACTTCAGACCCCAGGATTCTAAAACAGCCTTTTCAGTGAGCATTGAAATGCCATTGACCACAAGTACTCTAAGTGAACGGAAATCTAAATCTAATTTTCTACCATGTTCAACTTACAGAATAAAAGTTGCCATGTTACCATGCTATGTTATTACTTTAAAATGACACCACTCCTAAAGAAAGCTCTAGGGTCAATTTATTGCAAGGATATTTTCTAGATAGTATCAGACATTACCAGTGCCAAAGCTGCAAAATCAGAGCTAAAGGAAACATTTTCAAAATTTATGTTTGCCATGCCTTCCTCAGACAGCACATCAGAGGGCAGACTGAACTTCAGTGCATTCTGTAACACAGACTCTGTGAATCCACACTGCCTTTTGCAAAGCATCTGCTCATTCAGGAGCAGCATGCCTGGGTGGCCCAAGGACAAGCCTCTCTGCAAGCAGGGGAGTTCAAGAACAAGCACAGCATGCTTGTTCTTTCCCCCTTGCTGTGCTACAAGGCTCTCTTGAATTGGAGGAGCTCAAGAAAAAACCCTCTGCCTCCCCTCTGAAAGTAACCCAAAATAAAAAAAATATTTGCTGAGAACCATTAACCACTGTAATAAAGTAACTAACAGAGGAGGTACAACTGACACCAAGAAGGCTTCAAGCATCAGCACCTTGTTATCTAAAAGCCTCTCATACCTTTTTTATGTAGCCTCCCATGTACAGCTTCTCACAACTCTAGCTCTTCCTCTCTTCCTTCTGCAGTTCCAGCTCGCTCCTTCCTGTCCCTAGCACAGCCACCTAACCCTGTCTGTCCTACGTATGGCATCCCACCCTTTCTGTCCCTTGCACAGCCTCCTGTCCTTTCCTCCTCACAGCACGGCCAGCAGACTCCAACCAGCTCCCAATGACTCCAACCAAAGCCCCTGCCAGCTAACTCACTCTTTATCACACCCATAGCTGGCAGGGCAAGGCTGTTCCCACTCTTCGGTAATTAACACAGATGAAATAGATCGGGGGCAAGATTGCCTTCAGCACCATCTCTGCCTTCCCACAAGTAAGAGCTCGAAAAGATGGAAAGTGAAATGTGAAAACGCAGCAGAGGATGCACACTGGTTTCAGGAAAAAATACTTTCAGTCATTTTCACTCCTTTTTAGCAGTTAACATATGAGCAGCCATAATCTCTTTGTCACTTTCCTTCATTATAAGGACTGGAACAAAACAGTTAAAAACCACATTTTGAAACATGATGAGCTAATCCCAGCTTGTCTTAGGAATTTGTGTGTCTGAGCCTGTCATCTCTTAACAGTAAAAACTTTCTGACTTAGATTAGTGAGGTCAGCTGATTTTAGGAAAAATGTGTGGTTTGGAAATTATTGTATTCGTTTTGAAATATTTTAAAATTTTTGATGTAGTAAAAAAAGGATTTAGATCCTCTTTTATTGAACATGTATGCCTTTATGGATCAGAACTGTAGCCTCCAGGCACCTGATATTTCATGTGTGAAATCTATAACCTCTTGTCTAGTGGATACCACCTCTTTTTTATATTCAAGTGATAACAGCAATTAAGCATTGACTCTTGCCAGTACTTTCTGCATTAATGCAATTTAAGCATGAGTCTTAAGCTAGACACAAAGACTCAATGCGATTTCCTTCTCATGAAACTGTAATGAATAAAATTGAACAGCAGGAATTCCACTGGAAACAATGAATAGTAGCAATCTACTTCATCTTATATTACACTCACTGCTTCATATAATTTCATTTAATTTCTACATAAAATAGAGAATTCTATTGTCTGCTCTGCTGCCATTTCTTTTGATGTTTGGAATATATTTAATTATACAAGGTCACATCTGAAGAGATAAAGCTCTCTGGAGAGAGCAAAATTGAACTTTTCCGTATCAGATCACTTCTCTCTACAGAAATGAATTCTTTATTACCCCAAAATTACATGGTATTATCCTGAAATGACATGATATGTCTTATTTCTCATATAGCACATTCCTGGAATTAGGCTTGAATATAAAAGAAAACTAATGGTTCTGAGAATTGGCTGCTCCAAAGGCTTCACTCTTTCATTACTCATTCTTGATAATTGGCAGACCACAGTAGGAGAAGCAGGAAGAAATATGCCAGTTGCATTTAGAGATGGGAGTTATAGCCTTTCCTTTATGATGTTGCATAAAAAATTATGGCAAATTATAACAGCTGTTACGGATGTGCTAAACTTGCCAAAGGTCTGTTTGTGCTAAAAGCTTGCTTTTTTCCCCCCAAATTCTAAATGTGGAGTTCTTCACTCTTTCAAAGGCCCAAGAAATGGGTTGGAAGAAATAGAAAAAGTGTAATTAATGTGAAGGCAAATGCCACCTTCAGGTAAAAAGATTAAGAATTTCAGAAAATATTTTATCCCCATAGGAAGTAAATTTGAGAACAGACAGATATCTTACAGCTCTGTATTTAGTCATTAATACAAATGTTGAACTTTACGAATTGCATCTAATGCTAAAATATGTAAATAAAACTAAACATCTAATCCATTTTTTCTCTAGGTTTTTTTTTTAGCTACTCACTACGGTTTTTTAAGACAGTAATTGTTTTATAAGTAAAAAGGGAGCTGTAGAGCTGTTGGGAATTTGATACCATGTAGGTGAGCTTTAACTGAGCCCCTGGTTACCTTCTGCATCTTGAAGCATTTACAGTCTTTTAGGAGGCACCCTCAGGACAGGCTGCAGTATTCTTCATAAAATACTGCTTTTGTTAATAGTTCTACATTTTTAGATCTGCTGTGGGTTTAAAAGTAATTGCAAGCTATGAGCAACCTCTGCAGCAAAATGCATTTGCAGATTCAAGGTGCTACAAATGTATTGAATGTACAGAGGAAATAAGGGACTGCAACTAAAAGCAGAACAATTTTTTCAGTCTGGGCGCAAGATTATGATGCCCACATTTCAAACTGCCCACGCTTTTCAAAGATATACAAAACCGTCAAAATCAAAAGAAAGTTTTATGAAAGCTGTGGGTGAAAGTTCTAAAAGGCCATGTTCTGCCAACTAATTCACAATAGCACACTGTCACAAACACACATACACACAGCACAACACTACCAAAATGTTCTACATCCATTGAACTTTAATTAGAATTTATTTAAACTTAAGACTTTATAAATAGTTCAAACTCCTGTTTACATTAACATATTGTTGAACACTCCCAGATTTCCCATGTCTTAAAATAAAACAACGGGGCTACTCTTTGATATAGCTTTGTTACAATGTGTTCAAAGCATTATGCTGTGTACAAGTGTTTGTTCAGATGCTTCATAATTTATTACTTTCTTATTTATATTTGCCTGTTCAGCAAAGCTAAGCAAAGCATCAACAACCAAAAAAAAGGAGATATAGAGATAATTACAGACTGAGTTCTTTGAACAACTTCAAAACTGTTTATCAAAGCTAAAAAAAAAAAAAAAATTTTGCAATCCTGAAATCTGAGAACAGGTCAGAACCATTTTCATGTCCAAGAATAAACTATGATGCAAGGGAAAGTGAAAATTAAAATGGTTTTGAATTCACTTTTCATATTTTTTAATTTTTTTTTTATTTTTTATTTTCTATTGTGTTGAATAGAAGCTATGAAACTTCACAGAAGAAATGACTGACTTTCAGAAAACCTTATTTTTCCAAGAGGAAACACCTAACTAAAAAAATTATGAAGACCTTCTCTGTTATTTTCACAGCAGAAATTATTTTCCTTCCCTTGGCTAACAAACGTCAAAAATTAAATTAGCTGCTTTGTTACGGAATCTGTAAATATCAGTCAAGTCATGATGTGAAAGACAAACAGAAAAATCCTGAGGCAGGAAGAGTCTTTCTCTTTTTATAATGACTAACACCTTCTGTGCACAACTACAGTATAAAATAAAAAAGGCACAATAAATAAATGACAATTGGTCTCAAAATTTAACACTGGCATTGGGGAAATTACGTGGGCTTTGTAGCAGATCCTGGACCAAAAGTAAAAATTACCATGACAATACAGCTAATTTCACACAAGTAGGATATATCCCATATTTCACAGAACTGTAAAGGGACCAGACTTCTGAAGACTAACTTGTCTATGATTTCTGCTGTGGGAATTAAGGGAGAAGGTGGCAATAAAAGACTGAGATAGCCTACTACATATGAAGTTTTTTATCTTTTAAAGAATAGGTTATTCTTTTCATTACTTGAGTAGTCTAAAATTCTATTTTTCATTATTTTATTAATCTATTTTTCCCAAGAAAAAAAAGAGGGTCAAAAATGGACCGTGATTACCTTGGAGCATACCTTCAATAATGTGAGACAAAACTCCAGATTTCTATTTGTGAGCAGCAGAATTCAGTCTCAAATAATTAAATGAAAGAGTTTTCACAAAGAGCTAATATGACTGTCATTTAACAGTAAATCTTCATCATGATACCACAAGCACAGTACAAAAACATAAAAATGGCTTAAAATCAATCCCTTTCACTTTCTTAAAAAAATAGCATCTCTTTTCCCACAAATATTCCTCTCCTGTGAAATACTTACTCACTGATCCATATTCTGTCTATTCAGATCATACATTTAGAAGTCATTTTCCTTGGAAAAATAGAGTGTTGAATAACTCTTCAGTTGTAAACTCAGGAAAATTTCATTTATTTCAGAAAGGGTATGTAAGTGCTCCAAGGCAGGGTTACATGATGTGTGAAAGTGTCTAAACATGGGTTTTATTGTATATCATTCATATTTTATTTTATTGTAAAAGGAATTTTAATGTGTGTAATTTCTCAGCTTCATTTTTATCTTGAATCAGTTTGGAGTAAGAGTCTTTGTGGGTTTAGGTAGCCCAGCATCTTCTGAGAGATTGATAGCAGGTAATTTCTAAAGCATAGGAGAACAGATGAATTTGCCATTATATCTTCCCATGTCTCTCTCTGCTTCTACAAATGTGACCCTCAGGGTCCTGAGGAGAAAGGGTTGCCTATATATTTATGAAACCTGAAGGAATTTGCCTTAATTTTTTCCAGTCTCACAAATCAATACATTTAGCATCTGTGACACTTGCAGCAAAGCAATTTCATATCATTGGACATTTACGCTACTCTTCTACAAAACTATCCCGACTCAGCACTGCCACTTTTGAACTGAGAGCATCCCACACAGAATTCAACTTCCAGCTGGACCGAAGCTACATTAATGGCATAACATGGTCTCCATTTCATTTGCTCAGCTCCTTTCCTAATTTACTTTTATGGCCACTATTCCAGAATTAACCCTTCAAGTCAATATTTCCGGCTTTCAGCTATATCTCTAAGCTGGCATCAAGGTGTTAAACGACACTGAGGAGGAAAAAAACCTTAAAATCCATAAACTATGATGTTATAACTCAAGGAATGGAGGGAAACTTCATCCTTATGGTAAACACTATGTAGATATGAAAACTATATGAGAATTTTACTTATGCAGTAAAACTCTTCACAGGACTAATTTTAGTCAGCAAAGCTTCATCTTTTAGTCAGCAAAACATCAGAGGGCATTTTTAAAATGCTATCTATTTTCTGGAGCTGGTTCATTTTTTATAACTAAGAAATAAATACAGTCTCTCTTTGAAGAGAGTCACCAAAATGAGAGATGACAAAAAGTATTCATCAGATCTTTGACTACTGTACAGCTCCAGTTTCCTAGATAACAATTCTAATTCCCTCCTTCTTCTCTCCCTCCCCTTTGCGAAGAGTCATGGAACTTTTCAAAGCTTTGTAGAAATTTACTGAGATAATTCACTGCTACTTTCCCTTTAAGAAACCTTTCATTTCTGGAACTGTCAGCAAACTTATCCACCAGTGTAGCTGAAATTATTTGCCTCAATCACTAGTAATACAGTCTGAGTTGCTACGTCCTTCACATCACCCAGACATCAGCAATTTTCTCATCACCTTTCAGTGCCTGAGCTACTACACAGCTTGAGTATATATAGACATATCATAACCCTTCAGCTTTCTTCCAGTTAGTTTTTCTGTAATGAATTCAGTAATTGAGCTTCTGTGAACTCCCTAGATTCAGAGGCTTAAGGCATTTTCTGCGAGAAGACCGGCATCCCCCTGATAAACTTTCCTCACTTAATGGGCAAATACCTGCCCATACTCAGTCATCAGGCCCAGTGCATATCCCACCTGTTCAAACGAAAAGAAAAACCCCCACAATCTTTCCACCTTGCAGGTATCATATTCCTGTATGATATATGGCCATTATGGCTATTCTGAAGATGAAGCAGTATTATTGTCTTTGTGGCTGCTGACAAAACAGTCCAGTTACTTCCACCAATATCCTTAGAACAGTAGTAACTGCATCTAGAGATCATACTTGCATAAGGATAGAGAAACAAGTAAATAAAAAAGGAAAGCTAAATCAGCTGGTAGAGTGAAATATGGCATGACCATACCACCACCAAGACAGAATGATGAAATGAGGGAAACAACAACAAAGAGTCTGAAGGAAGACTACAGAGTGGTGCACCTGAGTAGAACTGCAGGGGGATGGGTCCCATGAAAATCCTCTCATAGGTATCTCAGTTTTCGTTACCGATTTAATAAATAAGAACATTTTGCACTCAATACCCTTTCAAAGGGAAAGAGGAAAATACTCTGGATGCTAAAAGATCACATCTCTGTAACGCTCCTGGAATCTCATAACAATCAGTGGCACAAGAGTTGGAATTTGTTGAAAATTATCAGACAGATATCACATAGCGAATACCTAAGCTTTGCAACAGAGGGCAGGACCAGCACATGGAATCAAAAACAACTACTGCCACGCTGCGGTAGACTACCAAAAAAAAAAAAAAAAAGTTAATTTCTTTATCAGAGGAGCCTGCAGGTTATCTCTGGTCAAAGAGAAGCTTTCCGTCTGTGACCACTCTGGTGGTAATATGGTACCAAAAATAAGGAAAGTACTATGCAATTGCATAAAACACCACAGTTCATCTCACAGGAAATGGCTGAGCAGTAACAATGCAGGATTCACGTAACAAAGAACAAATCAGACAAAAGAGCTAGTTTGCTGGAAAGATGACAACTTTTGACTAAATCTCTTGGCATAGCAATAGGTAGAGAAGAAAAAAGAATTTAATATGTATTTTTAACAAAATACTACATTTTGTAAACACTGCATGACTATGGAGAACAATTACACATATGCTGCCATATGGCAGCTGAAACTCTTGTCTCTTTAAGATGCTAAACCAACTTTAAAAAGCCAGAGAACTTAAAGGTGCAAAGCTGCAATGTATTTAATAAAAGAATTTGTCATTAAAAAATTGCTGAATAATTTTTTGAAGCAACCTATCAAGTAAAACATAGCAGTTGATGCTACGAAAAGCAAAGATATGATTCTCAGTTCTACCTTATGTCCACTACAAAAGATGAAAAAATAGGATTAAAGACTCACTCAGGTTGGAAAAGAGCTCTAAGATCATTGAATCCAACACAGCAATGTTACGTCTACCAGTAAACCATATTCAAAAGTGCCACATAAAATGGTTTTTAAATTCCTCCAGGGATGGTGACCAAACCACTTCCCTGGACAACGTGTTCCAGTGCTTGCCAACTTTTCAGCAGAAAATTCATTCTTATCATCTAATCTGTGATTTACATACACATACATGTAAATACAAATTCTTCTACTCAAAAATTCCTCTTGCATGCATAACAGAAAAAAAAAAAACAAACTTAATCATGCAGTTCTTCTTGAAGAAATCCAAACAAGATCCATTGAGATAAGTATTTACAGATTGCCTTTGCATTTTAAACTTTTAGCACTAAAGATTGCTCAAAAGCAGTCCTAAAGGACCCAAACATTTTAGAGAGGGATTAGAGAAAGTGATATCTGTTTGAAATGTGTGCAGACATGTTGAAGAAATGTTGAGAAATACCAGAGGAAACAAGTTTTTAATGTTTTGTGAAACTTTCAAAGGAGGCATCCAGACTGAAGCTGAAAGATGAAAATCAGTATCTTGACAGCTCTGCTTACCACTACAGGCTGCTGAGAAAGCAAGCTCTCCAGAGGCTGAGAGTCAGAGCATGAAACAAACACCTCTCAACTTACTGGAATACACCAAATCATGTTTCCCTTAAAAAATGGAAAAGATTAATTTCTCCAGTATTGATACCTACTTTCTCCAAATGGGTCCCTTAGTGTAGTTGTTTAATTTGCAAATCAGAAGCAGTTGTTGTAATTTTCAATGCTATGAAGTCCATAACTGAAATAAAATTAAATTTCTTTGATTTTTCCTCCTACTGTTAGAAAAGCTTTTGCTTTTGTAACTTAAGTAATAGTTTCATTAGTTGAGTCAAGTACAGCTTTTGAGAAAATAAACTTGATAAGGTATGATTTTCTGCAAAATGTAGAAAATGCATTTCAATTACGCAGAAACTGAGAGACAACAAAGCAATTGCATTCGACACATTAGGATAAGAATTATGTTTAATTGATAATTTCTCAAGTTTATCTGATACTAAAAAGAGCATACAAAGTTGCAGAGGCAAAGCTAACATCTTTTATATTCAACTGCTGTGCAATGTTGGTGTAAGCCAGCTCCCACAGATGGAAGGCAGGGAGCAGATACAGCTACTAAGATGACATGCTAAACCAGGTATACTTTTGTCTCCTATCCTCAGGAATTGCAATGGCACTGTGAAAGTGCCACCGTAAGTAGAAACAAAGGCATTCAAAATGATGTGCCGTATCTTTTTATTGTCTACTTTTATTTTGGTGCACGCATTTCCATTCCCACATGTAGCTGAATCCAGTCCAACAGTCATTGCAAGAGTCATAACTATATTATAGCAAAGAGTGGAAGGATTCATTCCAGCAGCTTAGGAGACCTATGCCTTATGCCTTGAGGGATCAAACATGCCTTATTACTGACTATTTTTACACACTTCTCATTTCATGGACTTACTGTGCTGAGCCCACAAAGCTTTCATCTTGCTATTAAGTTGCTCAGAAGAAAGGTGGCATATTTGGCCGCAATCTCTGAGGTTGACCAACGGATAAGGAAAAGAAACATCTTAGGTACAATCCTCCCTGAGAGGGAGTGCTAAGTCCCTTCACACAGGTGATAGAAACCACCAGCTCCCCCACTCCGGGCCTGATCCAAGCCAGCACTCTGCACAGATACTGAATAGTGATTATTTTATGGGGACCATTTGCATTCTCTCTGTATTCTTTTACAGCATCCATAGAAGCCAAAATGCTCCTAAGTTGTTGTATTGCTTTGTAGCAACATCACTCAAGATTGCAGGCTCAGGAGTGACGTCACAGAGACAGTTTATACTCGAATCACATGCTCCTGTGCTCTCAGGGATTTCAGTTCAGTTCACCTGCATGTTCTGGAAGCATATTAGAAGTTACCAAGGTATGCTATTTCCACATAAATCAAGTTTTGGTTATTCTAAAGTCTTCAGTTTTCTTAGTTACAATAAAATCAACAAAACACAACCCAATAAGAACAGCACAACATCAGCACCCCCAAAATTCCCTCCTCTACTTGTTTTTATTCCCTCATAGCAACAGCTAAGATATCTTAACTGACTTTGCAATCGCTTTATTGGTCTGTTCATTTTTCCTGAATAATCTTAAATATCCTGGCCAGTTCTTAATGGTTTTCATAGCTCAGATGTCAATCAATATTGGACACTCAGAACTAAGAGCTGAGGAGCAGAAAGGATTAAAAAAAAATAAATCAGTGGCTGACCTATACTCCTTAGGCTATCTTTGTAATGAAAGCATGAATTAAAAAACAAAAAAAAAGAATAATTTTTTTGAGGTGACACCTGGAAGCCTTCTCTCTTTATCAACATTTTTCAGTACCCTCCTCCAACATATACATATCTTTTTTTTTTCCTGCTACTCTGCAGTCTAAATCCTTTTTCATTTCCATTGCTGTGACCAATCAGACTTTTTTCCTGCCTTTTAAACTCTCCCAGTAAACTTGGACAGACTGAGTTTAGCATTATACATTACACTTCAAGGTCAATTACCCTGAGACAGTTTTCACAAAGAAGCAGTCGCCCAGTGTATCAACTATGACCAGACCAAGGATGATCTGATACCACTCAGATTAGACACCATGTTCATGACTGAAAACAGAGGCTGCAAATTAGAATGGGAACTGAGGAGAGATGGTGAATTACTTTTTCAAACATCATCTGGATCAGAGTACCAGCCCTAGAGAACAATGATGCACGTGAACAACCCAAGTATTCATATAAGTACACAGGTTTTGGAACAGTCAAAGCCAAGGGACTGTTGGAATCTCATTAAAGTGCAACCTAAACTCTGCTATTAGCCAGGTTCAGTTTAGCCTAACACTCAGTCCTGGTAGCTACTTTTGTTTCCCTTTACAATGTGGGTAGTTTCTTATGGAAAAAAAAGCAGGATCATTTACATGCCTTGACTACAGTTTGATATGTAATCTGACACAACTACACTCTGATTTTTATTGTGGCTCTAGCACTCCACTGCATGCCAATAATTATTTTCCTACTCTCTATTTCTTTTGAGGGCAAGCTGTATTTATTTTTCTGAAGTGCTAAATATCAAATTGTTCAACATAATAAAACATATAGCTTCCAAATACATCCTGATCCTTTCCTCCCAGAACATGATTCTACTTCTACCTTTTTCTCTTCAATTCTGATTTCATATGGGAGATCCTGGTGTCATGATCAAACGTGCAAATGTTTCAGTTTATTTCTTCACATATGAGAAAAGACTGAGGGAGCTGGCCCTCTTTAGCCTAGAGAAAACTCAAATGTCTGTCAGTATCTGAAGGGAGGATGCCAAGAGGATGGAGGCAGATTGTGGGTGGTAGCATCAAGCAATAGGACAAGAAGCAGTGGGTGGAACCTGATGCACAAGAAGTTCCACCTGAATACAAGAAAGAACTTCTTTACTGTGAAGGTAACAGCACCAGAACAGATTGTCCAGAGAGATTGTGGAGTCTCCCCCACCAGAGATATTTGAAAACCATTTGGACACAATGCTGCGCCGTGTGCTCTAGGATGACCCTGCCTGAGCAGAGAGGCTGGACCAGATGACCTCCTGTGGTCCCTTCCAACCTGACCTATTCAGGTGCATATTCAGCTGTAGAGTTATGCTGAAGTTGGTAGGAACCATGGTAGGTCTCATGAGGATTACTACCACAGTTAGGAATTCAGGGCACTGAACTTTCAAATTCACCAAAAAAATCTGGTGGAAGTGCTAACTAAAACAATCACAGCACCAACGACAATACTGGGTTTTTATCTGGTTGGTTGGTTTGGGGCTCTTTTTGGTGTTTGCAATAAAAGCTACATTCTCATTTGTTTTCCTCTGTATAGGTTTCAATAATGTTCTTCCAGTTACGTGTTCTTCAGCTCTTAAGTGCCCACTCTAGTAAATTTTGACTGGTGTCTATATTGAAACAAACCAGTTGAGAAGAACTTCTGTTATAATTAAGAAAAAGAAAAATTTCTTCTAAGATCCAAGTATCTCCATTCAAATATTTTTATTTCCTTTTCAAGTGTATTCTGCTTTCAAGTAAATTTAAGCAGAGGACTTAAGAATTTTAAGGAATATATCATGAGTTGAAAGAGGGTTTTGAATAGCAGTGGATATGCCATTTTGCAACTATTTCTAGTTGTATAAAGCAAACTGAGTAAACCTAGAGTCAGATACAATAACAGATAAAATCTGATTACAGTTCAAGTACAATAACACTGAACCTGTATTATAAAATGAATGATGTATGTATTCATTTCCACTGCTTTTGAAAAAGGAAATTTAGTTCTTGAAGTAGTTGCATAAGCCTTACGGTGTTTTGCTATGCCTTTCAAATAGACGTGTACTAAAATTAGAAAAAGCAAGTCTCCAAAATGATAAAGGCTAAAAAAAAAAATCAGAATTCGTGTAACTAAAACACAATACTCAACTTTGCACGCAACAGCAAAACTGCTTCATTTTAAATCCTGTGCTATTTCATTTTCAGCTGAACTCCTAAAAGGCTTATTTCCTTCTGATACTGCTCCAGTTGCTCTCTGTGGGAAACTACAGAGTTTATATATTATTCATCCTACTAAAAACCCTGAGGCAGGACCCCTATGGAGACTCTTCAGTAATTGGTCTCCAGATGCTGGTGATATGCAGTGCTCTAAAAGTCCTTAAACATCATGAGAACACAATTCCATCTGCTTTTCAAGCTGCATATGTTTAAAGGAACAACACAGACTGCTCACCCACATTTTCAGGCACCTCCTACAGTACCTAATTATTCACAAATTCATGTGCATCAAGCTACAATTTATGTGGCTAATATAACAACTTAAAAATTTTCAAATTAAATAATTGCTGTATTATTTAATAAATATCTGTTGCAGTTCAGCAACCTATCCACAAATACAGCACACCACAGCAAAATTATCAATTGCTTTAATGTTCCCAGAATACACATAAACAGGAGGTGGAGAGCGAAAAGCTTAGCACTAATCATTCTGCATTAAAATACCCTGACAAGAAGCAGGTATGTACAGTGAAAGTTCATTTACCATTTGCATTTATAGCCTGAAACAGAAAAATTATAACAACACCTAAACCTTGAGTATGACTCCAACATGTATATTTATGCAATTCACTCAATAGGGCCTCAAAGCAGGCCTATAATTACTTTGTTCTCAATTTGAATGGTCAATTCCTGCATTTTCTTCGACCTCGCAAACTGGGAATAATAAACATTTTGATATTTCTTTTTCCAAGAATACCAACGCACAAAGGACATTCGTTTTCAGGACATCTCAATTGTGAACATCATTTAAATGCTCAGCATGCAAATTATCAACGATAACTTAATTCAGATCTGCAAACAATGCTGACATCAGTTACCTAACAGCCCCTTCTCCCTTCTGTCTTTGACCTATTTTCAGGGTTCCCTACTTCAGCTTGTACAGGATCATTGTTCTTTTTTCTAAGTCTCACCCAATACCTTCTGTTTCCCTCCACTGTCATATCGTACTGGCTTCAAAGACAGCAGTCCAAGGCTGACAAAGTAAATTCATCTAGCCTAGAGCTTCTCTTTGACATCAGGGTCAGCGAGATGCAACTGACACAATCTGTAGCCTAGTGCCACAAATACGTACTGTAGGCACATGTAGATGCATGAAAGAACTACATAACATGAAATCAGAGGCTACTCATGCTAGAAGCAGTATGGACTAGGAATCATAGTTGACAGAAACATGACTCCTCAAGAACAGTGAAAATAAAAATTAAACTGGGTAAGTAATGCTACACGTTAACAAGAGGAGTACACCAGATAATAAAAAGGTGTAAGATATATAAAACAAAACCTACTTGGTAAAAAAATAAATTTTGTCACAAAATTATGAAGCAGCGTAGCATCAGAAGTGAGGTTCAGGATGACAAAGAGGGAGACAAAAGGACCAGCTGCTGCTTAGTGATTGCAAGTGCCAACAGATTTCTCACCAAGTTCAGGCCATAGCTTAGAGAACATCTATTGTAATATCACTGTCACTGCCTACAGTAAAGCAACCTTGAAACAAACGTATGAGGCAATTCTTTTGTGGTGTTTGCTTATGCAAATTCTTACACCTGTAATGAGGCTGCTCTCCAGACCTCAGTAGCCAAGGACAAATGTACAGGAATAAATTAGAACAGTGCTCTAGACTGGAGAACCAGTCTAACCTTATTTTTATTTTACTCTTTACTAAGACATGATTATTCGGAGGATGCTGTCTTGACTCTCAGAGCTGGTCAAAACTTTAGATCCAGAATTTATTTGCCTCTTACTGTCTCAGTAATACTGGTGAGAAATCTTTTGGCACGACAGTCCAAAACTAACGTGTGGTAAAACAGCTTTGTACAGCAACTAGAATTTCAACCAGGTGGTAAATGACACCTTTTTATTTCTATTTTGTTTAAACAAGTAAGAAATTTTATATTTCTCACTTCCTCTTCCAGAGAACATAGAGTCTTCTGAAACTCCTCTTGAGAGTCTCCATTTCAGATCCAGTGAGAACAAATGCATTGCTTTTCTAGCAAAGCTACACATTTATTCTGTCAATTCACATTTGGAGGCAGCATTTAGCAAAATATAATCCTATATAAATTTATCACCTTAACCAGTTTCAAAATATTTATATTCACAAGAGATGACAAGGTGATGAGAACTCAGTACCTCCTACTACAAAGAGCATTCACCCTTTGACATCTTTGTTTTCACATCTACATATTAACTTTTTTCTTAGTAACAGAAACCAAATTAATTTAAAGATGCTTAAACTCAATTCAAAAAAAATGAAAGCAATATATTTTTCTGAGTAGGTATGAAAAGACATGGCTTTTAGACACCCAAAAAATATACCTGTGTGTTTTTACCCATGAGTGCACTTACCATTTTTAAGAAATTTTCTCCTTTGCAGAATTTTTATCACTCTGGAAATCATGAGTCAGAGTTTTTACAAAGACTTAGGTAAAGAATCTTCCATATGCATATGATGAAAAAACTGAGTGCATATAAATTGTAAATACTGTAATCAAATAATTGAGGCACGCTACATAGTGTTCAAAAATACAATATTTGAAGCAATTATAAATTAATATTTGAAATACCTGCTATTTAAAGCACTTTAAAGACATGAAGTATCTGGTGAAGTATATGTAGCAAAATAAGTATACATTTTTAGCCTGCTATTTGTCTTTTGCAATTAAAGAAAGGTATGCAACACAGCTATATTTTTTATTAAAATTTGGAATACTCTCTGATGCACTGGGCATCTCTCTTATACTTTTCCTACATCTTCATTACTGAATTTTATGGTCCGAAAAACTATCCACAAAGTTACTGAGTTTATATTTATGAGGTTCTATCAGCAGGTTACATAGACCTGAACCCTTCTGACACACACCTCCTCATACTCAGTATTTTAAGTTTAAATTAAAAAGCTACTATTTGAATATTTCTCATTAATGAGGTAGCATTCTGTGATTGTTGTACTGTAAGTCTTAAAAATATTTATTACTTGCACTTATTATTACCCTATGCCATCCACCCACTGGGAAAATGACATTTTGCTGTGAGATGACTTCCACATGGAGCAACTAGGGAAATGCATTTAGAACGCTTGGAAAGCAAAACAGCAGTTCAGGGAGTTATGGCTCACAGCTGAGAGTTTTGAAGAGATTACATTAATTTTCTTAGAGTAAATCACTGTAGTAGAATAATCAAATTTGTGACTCCGAGAAACGCACAAGCAAAAGCATCTCAGGAGGGTTGGGAACGCGAAACAATTACAGTAAAAGGCAACTTTATGGATTTCTGTTTACTGTAGTCGTGTCCCAAACCCCTTTGAACGAGACCTATTTCTGAACAGATTTTTGAGGAAAAACTGAAACAAAGAAAACATCAAAGCACATGGAATAAATATATAGAATAGTCCATTTGTATACACAGTCGACTAAGTAACAGTAACCTGGGATGGATTTTCATGTGGACTTAGAATACATCTGAAAGGCAAGACTAAAGCATTTCTTTCCACAGTTAAAATATCTGGAAATCAACGCTACAAGAAAATAAAACCAATTGCATTAACCTGATAAATAACATGGGAATAATATTTTTCCTACATCACTTCAAAGAATAAAAATTTACCATCAGTAGGGACATTATTCTGAACTCAGAATCAAAAACATTCTATAATTTATGGTAGGCTTGCCTGATGTAGAAGACCCTGCTTACATCACTGCAATATCATTATAGGTTAGAGTAAGTAAGTTTATATAGTCTAATGGTATTGATTATGAGAAGTTACTATAGCTACACAATATTGATGTCTTTTTGTCTTTTAATTGGAAAAAGTGTTTATGAGAGATGACAGTGGAATTACAATCAAAATTAATGGTCCTCCTGAACAGAGTCAAAGAATAATAGTTGTAAGACTGCACTGGTGAAACGTTTTACCTATCTTCTGGAGGAAATACTTTTAGAACTAAAGACCTCGAAACATATTAAGATAATGTTTTGAAGGCAGTATGACTACAGCAGCAACATGCTGTGTTTGCCCTCTTTGAGGCATTAATGTTTCATTTAAACCCAAAAACGACTATGCTTTTCTTCCTACAGCACACAAAAAGCCCTTCCGCACTGTAATAAATACTACAGTATGTACAATATCACCACTAACAACTTACATTAATTGGGCAGTGGGAGTGGAGGGAAAGCAATAAAAATATTCTATAAGCCTAATAGGACACATTTCAAGTATGGAAAACCATTTTACACCTATCACTAAACACTTAACAAATTTTTTGTCTGTTACATGTACCATACCATGTACACAATGTATACTGAAGTCGTCTTTTCTAAGTTTCAGTGGAGATAGAAATGAAGTGGTAGCTTCATACAAGACCTCTTAAAAGCAGTATAGAATCATTTAACTTCAAAAAACACATTCACCTATATGTTCAACCTTTCACAACACTAAACAGATCAGTAAACAAATTACCAGTTTGCTGGAATTTAATCCTTTTATCTCAACTCCTGTGAAATCAGAAGATTAAGTCTGGTGCTACCCAAGCAGACAGATGACCTATACCATAAAAATGGTTCCTGTTAAGGAAATTTGAATTGCTTCTGTCACATAGCAAATGGATGACTTTGGGTAGAAATGTGTTGCAAACTGACTTCAGAGTTTGGTGTTTCCAAGCCTTTCTGGAGAGACAAGGGGTGCCTGACTGCAGTGCTGCAATGTCAGTCCTGATACCTCAGATGGGTATGGCCATCTGCCAGGGACCAGATCTGCCTCACTCTCATCCAGGTTTCACTGAAGACAAAACTACTCCAACCCATGGCCAGAGGAAATCATTATGGTGTACTGCCACACTTCTTCCATTGCTCAGTAGCAGAGTATCAAAAGGAAGCAGCTAGCTTTAGAGCAATCCCTCCACAGTAATGCTTCCATAGCCGTGGAGGAACCACAGGCAAAATTGCCTCTGGAATATAATTTTTCTCAGTAATCAATAAATCTGATCTGTATGACCTCACCTAATGACATTTCTGCACATCCATAGTATCTTGAAAAAATTAATTCGATGTTGCAATTATTCTTCATAGGATAAAATGCATTTTTTTTTCCTTTTATTCCCTCAACCTAATAACTTTTTAAATCTATCTCTATTTCTATACCAAAGACAATGAGAAATATCATCAAAATTGTTTTTCACTGTCGTCTTTTACACACACTTAGTGTAAACCAGGACTAGTTAGGTAGTTTTTAATTCTTTACTGTGAGGGTGATAAGACACTGTAGCAGGCTGCCCAGCGAAGTTGCGGATGCCCCATCCCCAGCAGTGTTCAAGGCCAGGTTGGATGAGGCATTCAGCAACCTGGTATAGTGGTAGGTGTCCCCAGCTATGGCAGAGAGCTTGGAACTAGATGATCTTTAAGGTCCCTTCCAACCCAAACCAGTCCTCAGTAACTCCTTCTAATAATAACCACGCAGATTTTGGCTCATCAGCACCCACTGTTCCCCTCTGCAAACCATTTTCTCCTGCACTGCATTATGTGCTGCAGATTCAGACTGCTCCACTATGTAGGGATTCATTCAAATATCACCAGAGGCAAAAGCACAGCACTGGAGAGAGCATCAGGAGGAACACCGTGGCACAGTTTTACAAAATAGGGTTGCTGAGAAAACCATGGACAAGCAAGGAGGGAAGTTGCTAGATAAGAAAATTCCTGAAAAACTAACCCAATGTAGTGGAAAGACACTGTGGTATTAGGGACATAATGTAACTGCCTTAAGGAGATCTTCATGACTCAAAGAGAATTGAATCAAAAAAGAGTATTTTTACGAAAAATAAATTACGTAGCATTACTACTCAACCAGATGAATCACAAGGACAAAAGGCTCAGCCCAGCCCAGAGCAGTGGACGAAACTCATCCCACAAGAAGTAAGCACCTGAAGCAATCTCTACATCATTACTGTGAACTGAAGGAGGATGACAATACCAGAGGGCTGGAAGAGGACAGACATGGTACCTATCTTTATAAAATACAAGAACAATTAAAAACCTGAGAATTTACAGACTAGTCCAAATATATTTGATCTATAAAAAAAAAAAAATTCGAGCAAATTTAAAAAAAAGTGCCAAACCAAAAAGAAGAGAAAAAATATAGACACCTATAAAATAGGATGAGAAATAACCACAAATTTTCCAATAGTGAAGTATTGCAAACAATTCAGTTTTGTTCTTAAATAGATTAACTGCCAACCATAAGAGACATTAGAAAAAGTGAATTTTAGCAAGGTTATTTGACGTGATGTCCTAAGATTTCTGTTAATGAGCATTGTCTGATATCCAAAAATTTTCAGAACAATAAAGCCTTATGATGCTGAAGTAACTTCAGTTCTTGCTTTCCCTCTATATAAAGGGATATATATATATCTATTTAAGAAAAAAACAAGCACACAGCTGTAGCAACATAAAATTAATAATAAAGGGGTTGGAATTCATTCATAGTCAAGGAAGACTGGGTACTTCACAGCTGTTCACAAGTAACGGCACCATACGATTTATAAGCACCAAAGAAAGATTTGAAGACAATTCTGAAGTACAATGTGAAACATCCCAGATCAGACTGATACATACTAAGATTCTGCAGCAGGGAATTGGCTAGAATAAAGTTTGGGTATGAAAACTAACAAAATAGCCATAAGCAAAGATTTCAATTGAATATGAGAAAAAGAGGAAAGAAAAATACAAAATAAGAACAGAATCACAATAAAAAACATTTTGAAAAAAAGCTTAATTTCCTATGTCAATACTTTAAAGGATTGTACCTCCTAAATGTATGTACATAATATGAGTAAGAGGCCGTGTTTGAGAACACAGTTTTTTAGTAAATACAACATAGTATCTGGTGCAAATAGTAGTTACATATCTGCAAGTACATGTTAGAAAACATCAAATAAGCGAACACACACCTTAAAGCTGACCCGCAGCCATGAATTTGATAATAATGTAGCATCATTTTACTGATGTTTTTTTTCCCCCCAAATATTAGCACTCAAGAGCAGTTGCAAATACTTGCAGATTCTGCTAGATGCTGAAACGTATTTGATCTCACCTTCAGTTTCATGTAAGAATACAGTCATAGTGAAGGCTGAAATACTAAAAATACAAGAAGGCTTAGATTATCATAGGAAAGGGATAAAGAACCAACAAAGATAAAAAATTCAGGAAAGCATGCAATATCTTAGAAGCCAGGAGGGGAGAAAAAAAACTGTAAAGGAATCAGAACCTCTTCATAAATGCACAGATACTACAGCAGATCTACTATAACACATATAAAGGCTTTTACCAAAAAAAGGGTGAAGATACTGCAACAAGGTATAAATTAGATAGATCTAGTCTAATAATAGATCAGGGCTCTTGGTGACTAACCTTACAAGATTATACAGAGAATTAATGAAGAATGGTTTAGATTGTCTAGAAAAAAGAAAAGGGCTAAAGCTGCTTACTTTCTGTTTCATGTACACGTCAGAAGACAAAGCAGTATCAAGCTGCAGGCAATTAAAAGTGAAAACCAAAACCCCTTAGAAATAGGGGAATATCATCTCCTGGAACATTACACTTTTGAAGATTGAAATCTCATGTGAAAGGTGCTGTGGAGAACACACCACCTTCTTTCACAGAGGCAGTGTTAGTCTGAACAGAACACCATCAGAAACGAAGACAATATAGGGCAATATGGTAACAGAGTCCCAGTGGGGGAGCCATGTGTCTGTTCTGCTTTAGGAGGACATGCACGCTCACTCCAGGGAGGAGGCAACACAGGAAAACAGCAGGACAAGCTGTCAGCCCTGACTCCATTGGGGCACGGGAGGATCTTCTCCTCAACAGAACGTATGGTATTTTCTCATTTTTTGTAACAGAAACTGAAAACAGGCCTACCCTGGATGGCCTGTGGGAAAATGCAAACTATATGGAATCTGACACACAGGTTTATTTGTGGTTTTCTATTTTTCCTCTTTCTACTGCTAAATGTTTGGATACTAGAGGTTGGCTTTCAGGGGAAGGGGAATAGCAAAAGGCTTGTGGACTGGGACAGTTCAACACAGCAGCACACATTAATAGCACAAATAAATACTCTAATTTTACACAGAAACTAGTTCTAATTCTTATCTATAAGAGTAAGAAGCTACCAGTGTTTTTCATTCTTGCTTTAGGATTTTTTCTTCTTTCAGTATTGTAGCTATAAATTTTCTTTGAGCTTCCTTGAAGCGCCTCCTTTCACAGTTGGCAGGGTTTTCTAGATTGTTTCCAACTTCCTTATCCCAAGAAACAGGAAGTGGGAGTGTTGAGATGCCATTTTCATGGGATTCTCTTACACAGAATAGCAGTAGTATAGCGTTTTAGTTATTTTTCCACTTCTGGAGCATAATGAGATGGATGAGAACACTGAAAACATATCACGAAGGACATGTGCAGTAAGTTGTGCAATGAGCAGTGGTGAGCTTCCAAAGGGAAGTTTGCTGCTGCTGCTTTCTGTTTGGCTGCTCAAGAACCTCCTGCAATGGAGAAGCCACTGAGGGAGGCAGCACAAGCACTGCACAAGCACAAAACACATCAGACTCTCATTCACACACCCTGGTAAACACACTTGTCCCATTTGGGAACAGTTCTCCAGTTCCAAGTGTGTGAGCCTGATTTGCTTCCATTCACTCTCCCACAGGTGGCTTTCTTCAGACACATCCCTACGACCTTACAAGCATTGAGGCAAAGCTAATGAAGCAAACACAATAATCTAAGGTGGTTTATAATTTAAATCAAGAAACTGAAGTTAATGTTTATGTTCAAAAGTTTTTACCTCTTTCACTGAGAAGCAAACACAATAATCTAAGGTGGTTTATAATTTAAATCAAGAAACTGAAGTTAATGTTTATGTTCAAAAGTTTTTACCTCTTTCACTGACTTCCTTTATTTATTTTTAAGGACTTCTCTATATTCACAACCATATTACTATCTTAATTAACAGGAGGTTGTTTTCTTGTGTATGTTAGAATTACTTTCATAAAAAGGACAGAAGAAAAATTCCATACCTCAATTGTAAAATCTCTGGAAAAATTATATTTTCCTGTTGAATCTTAGTGAGAAAAAAAAATTCAAGGTATTTCACTCACACAGAACAGAAAATTAAATAAATGATTAATAAATAATTTAAAAATAATGAAAAAAAATGCAATTTTGTTTGGACACCCACAATAAAAAGGTTGAACTCCATTCTAACTTGCAATATACTAAATATAAATGAACAACCAATGATAAAATAATTGTAATAAAAAATGAGGATAAGACATCAGAAGCACCTTCTCTTGAAACAGAGGAACATAATAATTCAAGGCAGGCCTGAGCAGCAAAATATATCAAAACAGATCCTTATTCCCAACACTGCTTTAAAATTTCTGTGAACTTACTGGATATTCAGAAAGTATCAGCTAGAGCATAACCATAACTTCTAAAAAATATTTAATATCTGTAAATGTTTTAGGACAGTGATACTGACCATAAGCTGACCAAAGAAAGATGAACAGAACAATGGTACAGAAATTCTCAGGAAAGGAAGAAGAGCCATTTTATAGTTTATTTAAGGCTGATCTATAAGTACTGTAAGTACTGATCTATACTGCTACTCCACTGACTCACTGGAATCAAGTAGTGTATCAGGTGAGGACCTGTCCCCAGATGTGTTAAATATCATGTCACATCAGATGAATTTCACCCAGAAACTAGATGGTAAACCTCTATCCACTATATTCCTAGAAAAGCAAAGCTAACTGGGGTTTCAATGGAACTTATTTAGTTCATATTTGAAAATACTTTAAATGAGTATAGACATACACATGCAAACACACACAAACACACAGACTTGTCAGAATAGAACACTGACAATCCTCTTAAAAGATGCAATCATCAGGTGGGGGTTATTACTACTTTGCATATGGAGATAAGACTGCCTTTGGCAACATATCATTATGCATTGTGGATAAACATTTTCATACAAACATGTGAATTTGTAGAGAGATGCACTACCTACAGTTGGAAACAAATTCCACCATTCTGCTCTCCCTCATCTGAACTGTACATATTTTCATCAAGTTTTGCACATCAGGAGTAATATTCAACAGAGGAGGAGAGAGTCAGACATGGGGAAATGGCAGACATGTTGCTGTGCTTATTTTTAAGCTGTCCTGAGTTCCTGTCATAGACTGAACAGACGTATAGGCATGGACATTTCAGTTCACAAAAACTGGGTATTCTGTAAGCTAGTGAGACCACAAAGCAGAAAAAGACTTCCTCTGCATTATTTTTACATCCTTTTCTATCCTTCCACACAGCTACTAATTCCAGAGTACCAGAGTTGAAAAACTGAAAAAATTAAAGCATGCTCACCCTGCATTTACTACGTCCCCAATTACTGCAAACACACAGAAAGAACACCTAAATTCTGCCCTTTAAACTGAGTGAAATGACAGTACATATGTGAAAGGGATTCCTCACCTTCTCTTTAAATGTATATCACAGATTAAATCAACAAAATAGCTGAAATTTTCAAAAGACATGTAAACCACCCATTTCCCTGCTGACATGTGACTGTTCTGGTCTATTAGTCCAGCATCCAGTTCATTCAACAGAACCTCAGGGATGTGCACTGCACTGCAGCCTAGGCAAAGCAACTCAGCTCCTGATAGCAGACTATGAATGTGCTGAAGGATCAAAATTAGAAACAAAACAACTGCTGGCTTTATCTAGTGTGACAGATGTATCAGGTAACATTTGGCCTGGTGGTCTGACTAGATGGCACCAGGACTCCTGAATCACAAGTTCCTGTCCCTTTACAAGCACATGCACTATGCAGAATTTAATTAGCACTTGTACAGCTGTCCACTAGGAATCAAGATAATTCACTGAGCTTATCTTCTGCTTGACAACTGTTAAAATGCCAAATCTTTAAGACAATGCTGACCCAATAGTTTTCATTGCCACCTAAATCAGGCTTATCAGGTGCAAAGGAAACCAAAATTGAAAATCAAGAACCTGGCTGTGACTACGATGATGCAAAGAAGTCCTGAATAGACTTGCTCATGAAAAAAGTGTCTAAAAAAGTGGCTGAGCAACCAGCACACTCTTAGGTATTCAAAACTCTAGGCTGATACCAGCTGAACAATTCCTGCCAGCCTGAATCCCAACACCTACATATCTCAGAGGTAACCAACTCAAAGCATCAAGAAAGAAAAGATTTTAATGGTGACCATTTGTGGTACTAGCATTATCATCTGATGGTGTAAAAGCAATAGAAACAAGTTAATATAAATGTTTTAGCAATATTTTTCTCCTTATTTAATTCAAAACTTACTTGAGTTAAAACCAAAGATCTCACCTGAATGACTTTTAATTATATTGATTACATTATATGAACTGCAATAATTATTAAAACATGAGAAGCTAAAAGAGCATTTTTACTGTTCTGCTTGTCTGTGGTACGTAAGATGAATCATTAACCCAGTATTAATTACAAAAAAAATGGAATCACAGCGATTCACAAAAAACCCAAAAAGCCAAACCAACTGATCAACAAAAAGATCAAACCCAAACAATAGGAAGCAAATTAATTTGGAAAGAGAAATAGAAGGAAAAATAAAAAAACCCAGCATTTACTGAGAAGAGGCATTTACTCCTTCAATTCATTCTTCAAAGTTTTGTGACTGTTGAATAGAAAATATTTAGTGATTTATTTTTTCCACAGGAAACCACAAGCAGTAAAACTGACAAAACGCACCATAATGTTCAGTACCCCCAATATCAAGTCACGCAATAAAGGAAGAAGAACAGCCAACCTATTCAGCCAGTTCCATTAGTCTAGAGATACTGATGGTGTCATTTCTCCTTGCTACTTTTGCATAAATGATGAAAGTAAGGGTCTTTCACAGCTTTTTCCCCTCCTACACAATTAAGCTTGAGCCAAAAATGTTTACCAGCAGTATCATTTGTTCTCCTAACTGATTTAAAAATTGCAAAGCAGTTTTTGCTCAGGTCAGTCCATCAATTACTCTTCTATACATTTTTCACTGAACAAGAATTTTAACAGTAACTGCCTCTCTCTCACCCCTCAGCATGCCAGATGAAAGATCTAGTAAGTAAAGATTTCAGAAGTCTTGGATATTGGTCCAATAATATTTTCATTCCAGCTTTGGAAGCATTGTCATGTGTAGTAACAATGTGTTCCTGGTCCTGCCAGCACTTTCACACTAATTGAATTTTTGTTTTGGTCCCCAAGATTACACATGCAACTAATAACAGATGAATGCTTACTGTGCAAAACTGAGGTATCTGTGCATGAAGTCAGTGAACTCTCCTCATCCTGTCAAGTGAGAATAGTTTCCAGTTGTTTAGCACACACACACAGAAGTTAAAAAGTAGAACATTTAATGGGAAGAAAAATAACCAAAACTTGTGAATTCTGAATGCTCACTGCCTGATTCTCAGTATCTCCTATTTTCCTGTGCAGCACAGTTCAATGATTTTTTTGCTTTAAGGAAGAAAACATGCTTTCCAAGGACAATAAAGGGGCTAAGAAGGCTGCATTTAATTGGAAGACTAAATTTACTCCAAGTGTCTCTGGATGTCTGCCAGATTCTTTTCAGTGACACTTACTACAGTCTTTAAGAACTAAAAAAAAAAAATAAATAAATGTCAGTGAACCTCCCAAAAAATTAAATGCAACATACTGGCATTCAATATAGAGAAATAAATCAGTACATTCAAAAGCTATTGAGACAGAAATGTCACTACATTGCAAGCATAATTTTTTGGGGAGGGGGAAATAGCTTCCCAATTACTTTTACAAAATCTATGTTGTGTTAATGGGAAGCGTATCTTTATGAAAACACAAAAGCCTGAGAAGTAGATTTGAAAAATTCTGCCAGGCTTGAATAGCAGAAATCCAGAGTATGAGGACTGGCCAGCTAATCATTTAGTAATTCTAGCCTATTGTTATAAATTCCCTTGTCCAGACTATTCAATATGAGCAATAAAA
>WBMY01012419.1:560912-628953 GCA_013397315.1 Donacobius atricapilla
TGAAAATACCTTACTTAAAACATCTTTCTGCCTTGTTAGTCTCTTGCAGAAAAATAAAAAAAAAAAAAAAGAGAACTGATTACTACAGTGAACGGACTTGTATTTACAAAAAAGAAAACAAAGAGAGCTAAGGGACTTTCTTATAAAAGCTTTTTCTTACCGCTGCCTGAAGCTTCATTCTTTTCCATTACAATTGTATGATACAAGAAGTGTTTATCTCATACACATCAAAACATTAAAATACAGCCAAATACAAGAAGGAGCCTCCTTCTTCAAATACAGACACACAATTTTAAGTGAAACCTGGGATATTTACATAACTATATAAAGCTTTTGACATTTAAGTTTTAAAGAGTCTTTCAGTCACTATATTTAAATGAAGTATAAGTACATACACTAAACACCAGACTGAAGTCACACTCATATCTCATTCCAAAGCAGGTCAAATTTTGAGTCAGATACAGTACTCCAACAAGTTTTTGAGATGCTCCTTACAGTGACTAAGACTGATGAATTCACCACTTTGTCATCTCAGTGAAAAAACTTCAACAATAAAAGCAAAAATATATAAATAGACAAAAAAAGAGTGTATATGGCCCCATAGGTAACAGATCTCCCCTGCCTGCTCCCTCAAATGTTTGTACAGTGTCAGAATTTATAGAAACATTAAAATAATACCATGAATATCTGGATTATTTGGATTTTAAACAATGAAGTGTTTTAGAATTTGAAGATGTGTGAACTAGATTTTGGTTTTTTTGCTAACCACTATGCATTCAGCAGTCTGATCTTTTCAGAAAGAGGGTTTTCAAAGATATTAGTTTCTCTAGAAGCAGAATTTGATGGACACTGATAACTATTTTTCTTGCACTATAAGCTTCTTCTCAATGCATCTCAAAGACTTTTTGTCATCTCTTTCTCCATTATCGGTTTCAGTAAAATGATTTACACTAGGTTCTAGTGAACAGAGGGGAAAAAAAAGAAAAGGAAATAATAATGAACCAGTTGCTTACATCTTTGATCTGACCCAGAAATCCTTCAAGCACAGATGTAATTTCAGGCACATGAACAATACTATGACTCCAATAGAAATTGCTCCTGGAAGTGTTAGAATAGGAGGCTTTGTCTAAAATAAAGACTGAAAATCTCAAGCACTAAGCAAACTGTAAGGATTTCAGAGATTTTAAATAAAAGCAAGTCGTCAGGTTTTTTCTCATATACTCTTTATGCACTTTATAAGTACTTTTTTTTGGCTAATAGAAGTCTACGACTTCTAACTTTCACTTAGAAAAGTTGCATTGAAGACTGAATAAAATGTCACAAAAACTTACACTGATGAGGTCTTAAACATCCAAACAACTGTAAGGAAACAAGACATTAATTTGTATATGGCCCAATATTAAATACACTCCAGATTAAGGAAAAAAACCCAAACAAGCACAAAATCTCAACCAACAACCAAAACCCAAATTCCAAACCCTGAAAGATCTCTTCAGTTTGGAGTGGAACTCATGTTCATATTGGGTTCCTGTAGTTAATCTGACTGGATATTTGTACAAAGGGAACATCCTCTCATTTATTCCCCTCTCCTGCCTATTTGGGTGGAGGTCAAATAAACTTGTGCCATTAACATCCAGTAAAATCACCTGAGGATTCATTACAATGGCCCACACATGAAGGTAGGCCAAGAAATTTTTATCTGCAGGAGATAATATATGTATTAAGCCTATAAAAAGGCTTAAAATGGACAACTGCTTATACCAAACAAAATGAAGAAAAATTTTTCAAATTGAATGAAAATTGCATTGAAATATCCTCGAGAATTCATCTGTCAGCCTTTTGGAATACAATTCATGCTTCAACACAGTCTCAAGAAAGGACAATGCAATCAATAAAAGCCTTCACATGTTAGTAGACTTCAGTAGTTCTTAGAATTCTGGACATTCAGATATCAATATCTAAGATATTCAGACATCTTAGAATTCTGGCTATTCAGCACTTCACTTGTTGAGCATGCACTGACCCAGACCAAGTAATGTGTGCTTTTTAAATTTGAATAATGAAAAAATTATACAGTTAAAGTATGAACTCAAGAAATTGCCCTGCATAGAATTTTATTCTTGCAATTTATTAATTAGTCTAAAATATATTTTGTATACAAACACTGACTTCATAAAATCACCACTAACATATATTGGTTTTAGTACAACATAATCTTTAATGGTGTATCTTAATACAGTTAAACCAACACAATAGTTCAGATCTCACCCTGAGGCTCATTACATTGCTAATCTCAAAGATGCAGGATGGCAGCAGTTGATTCCTATGTCTTATGTTTTGAAGCTCTTTTAGTACTTATCTTCTGGAGAAAAGAAAAAACAACAACCAAAAACCAACCCCCCCCAAAAATGTAAGGTGTTTTAACAATTATATGTAGTTTCTTTTTTCTTTACAGAGTTTCTAAAAGTTAAATCAAACCTTGCTCCTTTACTATTGAGCCAAGTCTATTATTGATGAGTTCTTCACACCTTGCAGAACAGTGCTACACAAAATACCTTTCCCCCAAAGGTGTACAAACTATCATATTTTAAGTATTTAATAAAACACTCAATTTAGCCAGGGCTTCCTCCCGATTAAAAGTTTTAAGAATCTTACCTTTGACCTAATTGTACTTTGCTACTTTACATATTTGCATGAAAGACATAAATGTATTTTGTAATGACAGTAGTTCTAAAAAAAGAGATGCTCCCTCAACTATGACCATTGCATATTACTGTGTAAGATTGCATATTACTGTGTAAGATTGCATGACATTCTTCTAAACCTCTCAGACTATTACTTGGATGTAGAATATCTGAGGGAGATAGAATAGTCTTAGGCTTTCTAGCCGCACCACCAGCACATTTAAAAAGAAAGAACAAGATGAAGAGAGTACAGATCATTTCCACCTAAAAGTAAAATAGTTACGTATGAAAAAGTTTCAAATAGAACATCACAGTCTATAAGTAAGAATGTGTCAATGAGAGTACAAGAATACCAGGAAAAATAATTTAGCTGATACCATGCCTTGAAGGAATGTCTTTGCTATAGTACTGTCAGACCTGGCACACAGTGTTTTCTTTTGAGACTGACCCTTCCCAGCAGCAAGCAGGATTTTGATTTAGATCATAAATGACAAAAAACCAAACCCGAATGAACTGAGAAAAGGGTGGGCAACCATCACAGACAGAACAGGCACACTGGAAAACAATTCTATTTTTATATTGGAGGGCTACAAATATTATTAGGAGATTGGAGAACCTCTCTTATGAGGAAAAGCTGAGAGAGCTGATCCTGTTTACCTGGAGAGTAGATCATACCACTGTATAAGAGTATCCTAAGAGCAGCTGTGGAGAGACTGGGCCAGACTTTTTCAGTGGTGTCCAGGAACAGGATAAGGGGCAATGTACACAGAGTGAAATGCAGGAATTTCTATCTCAATATCAAGAAAAATTTTTTACTTTGAGGGTGACATAGCACTGTAATAATCTGCCCAGATAACCTAGGCAACCTGTTCTAGGAAAACCTGCTTTAGCAGGGGTTTGGACCAGATGATCTCCAGAGGTCCCTTGCAATCCCAAAAAATCAGTGACTTTGTTCCCATGAATAAATAAAACATTTCTTGATTCGTTAAATATATAATCACAGTATTCACGAATTGGACCTCTTGATCTTTCACACTGTCCTAGAGTGACTTTATGATGCCTGTATCCCCAATCGTCTGTTCTGTATATCGCTTTGTACCTTTAAGAAGATTCTTAGAGTGCGATTTGTTTTGAAAACTATGTTATCTCTCTCACATTCCTCTCCGGGANGATGCAAATAACATGCTAGGCACAAAACACACTGCCACATATGGAGCGTCAGTTGCAGCTGTCATTGACAACTGGAGAATTTTATTGTATTCAAATATATCTATAATAATTAATTTACTTATTTTCTCATTTGAAAATCTTTACCAAACAGATGCACGTGGAAATACTCAGACCTTTGAGTACATACCTCTGGTAGAAATAATCATTACAAAGGGAAAAGGTCTACTGAAATGCATAGCTCAGCTTTTTCTTTAAATGCCCGAAGGACTCGGCAACAGGCACATGCTGGGCTGCCTTGCTCACAGTCCCCCCAGATTAATAGGCATAGGGGAGGAAGTACTTGTGGAAAGCTACTCACAGCCTCAGCACCGTGGCCAAGTGCTCAGCTGTTAAGGGCTGTGTTAAGCCAGCAGGGAACCTTCAATTTCACACGTGAAAGGATGAAAGAGTTATTTCTGTGCCAAACCGTGGCCTCAAATTAAGAGTCTGGTGCATCTCTAATTCTATTTGACATAAAACACACTCTCAGAAGGGTTAGGCTGAATAAGTATATTAAACTGAGCTCTATTTACTAGATTACGTATGAGAAACTGAAAACACAGACTCTGTAGGAAAATAAATTTTCTTCTTTGCTCCCAAAGGACTGGGAAAGAAAATGTTGCCAGAATTTAGCATTCAGGAAATTTGATTCAAATGGACCGCTTAGTTGTTAACAGATACGCAGAGATCCAAAAAACAAGGATTCAGATGGTGACATGTCATCAACAAAGGTGCATCAGATTTTTAGATCAGCATCTGGCCCCCTGCTTCAATTTAAGAGAATTTGGTAAATACAATGCTCAGCTAGCACATGAAGGTAATGCTATAAACTTCTACGTTCTCTGACCAGGTGAGTAACAAGTAATGAAAGAGGGCACGGCATATTTGGGGAAGCTTTCACTAAATCAATCCTGTGAAGAACCTCCTAGCATGGAAGAAATAAAGAAGCACAATACATACTATATAAAATACTGGCCACACAAATGGTTCTTAAAAAAACAAAGAAGTCCCCACTGTTTGAGAAGACCACAAGTATTCCCTAGTCAAGTAATCTAGAAGTTCTGCTTGCTTTCATACTTGTGTTTGGAAAAGTATTATTGTAAGTCATCTAAAATCAAAGTTCAAATAAAAGTTCCACAGTTCATCTTTACATAATAACTGTCATGCACACCACACGCATGAGAATGTGTATTCTATATTTTCAGACATCCATAAAATCTTTCCATTGAAAGGATTCCTCTATATGTAGGAAAAGAAGAGATTCTTGAGAGAAACTCTTGATATTTTAACGGCCTATTCACTCAGGAAATATACAATCAGAGTGCCAGAGAGAGAGACCTCTTTTAATCTTTCTCCATTTGCCCATGGAGGGTAAAACTACCAGTATGAACGAATGAAACCTAATAGTATCAATTCCACTAATCCAAACAGACATAAGTAAAGACTTACTTATGTGCATTGTGAAGTCTGGCATAGGAGGAAAATGGAACCCAAGATTCAGTATTTTTTTTTAATTTTAACTTTAAACTTGCTCCCTGTAAGAATTACCAAACTTTTAAGCTATCCAGGGCTGGAAGCTTTCTTTGTATGGAGCAGCAAAAGGCTGTCACGTAGATCTCCTACTCAAAGCTTTTAGAGAGACAACTTTGCAGCTTCTGGTTGCAATTTGTTACCAACAGTGAAACAGCAGTAATAGTTGAGGCTTCCCAGACACCAGACTTCTGAAAGTCATTATATGGTTGACTGACATGGCAAAGGGTCAAGCAAATGCTCACCTTTACAGATTTGCTATAAGAAATGAACTATTATACCCTTTTCTCTATGGAATGCTCTTTTGTCCTCTTTCCCCCAGCTTGTCACAACCCAGCACTTCTGTCACTTTCCCTTCTGAGCTGTGCATCATTCAAAAGGCCCTAGAATGCTGAAGAAATCCAAGCTTTTACCTCTACTCATGCCCTGCTATTTTTGCTATTCTCTAGCCCAGACCTAGAGAAGACAATGCTAACAGACCCAAAGCCTTTTTCTGCTATAGCAGCGTGAGGCAACAAAGCCCCACTCTGACTTGTAGTTGCAGTAATTAGCAGAGACAGCATTGAGTGCATCACCATCCTGAGAAGTGGAATAATGCCCTTCCTCTGCTTTCCAGCCACTCACTTCATATGTGTTGACTCTCAAATAAGCTGCTGAACCACATTAGAAAGACAAGTGCTGGTGCCACAGCAAAGGACTAAGAGATGAATCCACTGCTTCCTTCTTCCCAGGAAATACTTGGACATTATACAGTAACTTATTTCTTTCTAAACCTTACTGCTAAATCTGCAAGAGGAAAAGCTCTTTAAAGATTTACTCAAGCTCAGAAAAAGGACTAGGTATGAAAGCACCGTGAGTGTGGGGTGTGTATCTGCAGAGGGACCTTGGTCCCATCTCCAGTGGTGTGAGAGTGACCGACAGAGTGGATCCTGGATGGCCAGACAGGGAAGTTGCCTAAACACATTGCAAAGGAAAGGAGTGGCTATTCCAAAAATGATGTTGTTTCTTTTTTTCCAGGGGCCACTAATGCCAAAATAATAAAGATAAGGAATTTTTTAAAGAACATTTAGAGATACATCAAAACACTAGGAGACTGTTTTTCAAGGTCAATAAGCAGCCTGCTGTGACTACTTATTCTACAGCTGAAAAATCAGAATATGTACATCAATAGAAGGCGAATTTGTGAGACCTGAAATGTGCACCAAAATTCCTTCTTCACACCAGAAAGAAGGCATATGAACTAGAATTCAGAATCAATACTATGCTGACAGAATGCTTCTTGGTCTCAATGCTCTCAGCATCCAATGAGATTTTTTTTTTAATTTCAGAGCTTAGTAAATGTTTTCAAAAGCCATAAAGACATGTCCAGGGAAAAGTAAAGAAAAAAATACAGCAAACATACACAATACTCCTCTCAGTGCTCTTTGAGTCTAACCATTTCTGTTAAATGTGATTTGAATGAATATTCCAGTCTTACCTTAAAGCCATTTCCACTGTACCAAACACAGAATTGCTCACTACCTTACACAGCTCCATGACTTGTGTTTCATAAAAAAACTACCCTTCCTTTGGTTTGCTTAGAAACCAGCTTCTATCAGATTCAACTGATATTCTCTAATAATATAAAAATAAATAATGTTTATTAAAGAATGGGTGCAAACTATGTTCACCTCATACATTCATGTGAGGATGTGCAAGTACATTTTATCACTGGCAGGCAAGCTTGGACTTCATGATACCTACTTATAATCAAGATATGCTTATAACATTACATTTGAAATAGAAAGATACCACATTCTATTTCAGTACATTAAAAATGCATAAGAAATTACAGGAACTCAGTTAGAATAAGGAATAGCGGAGCAGCTATTTTAAAGAAGAATTCTATGCAAACACATTGTCACCATTTAGGAATGGCACTTCCTAATTCAGTGTCCTCACTGATACTCGCCCAAGCCACATGCTGGTCTCTTGCTTCCTCTTCCTGCTGGGCAGGATGCATTTGAGAATTGGAGACTCCAAAAGTGAAGATCATAGGTTGAGATAAGAACAATTTACTGGAAAGAGCAATGAGGTAAGAAAACAATAATAGCAACAACATCAATAACAAAAGTTGTAAGACAAAGAAATTATTTCCACAGAAAGCCCACACAATAAACAAACACCACCTGGGAACCCCTTTTCCCCAGCTGAGAGAGACCATGACATGAGGTGATACAGAATAACATCAGGGCCTCAGCCATGCTTCTCCCAGCTACTGCAAAAAAAATAAGTCCTGTCCGGGCAGAAACCAGGATATATCACCCTGAAATGCAAGATGTACTCTAAAAGCTTAATTAATTTGAACAATTAAGACAAATATCAAAATTATTTGATATGTTTTTTGCATATATTCCTAGCAAAAAAAAATTAAAATTCTTGCTGGTTTTGAAAAATGCCACATCCCTTCCCCCAAGTGTTGCTGCAGGAAAATAACCCTGTGAGGCTGAAGTACAAGTCTGTGCCATCACCATCCATGATTACAGCTCTATAGTAACAGTTACAGCCTTTGTACTCCTGTTGCATTATCTTGCTGCTGCTTGCTTGGTCAATTAAATTAAAAATTAAGACTAAAACTTTAAAAAATGAAATTAAAAAAATGCAGAAACTCATTTCATAACAGGAAAGTGTGCATATGTTTATCAAAATACAGTAAAAAATTTAATTTTTGAGCATTTGATTTTTCTTTCGCATTAATTTAACATAGGTATAAACTGATACCATGAAATTGTCCACCTCCAAAGTATGTAGTTATAGTATGAGTAGGTGTTTTGGCACACATGACTGTGACAATTATGAGGTGTGTCTGGCCAGCTCTGCTGTGCAAGAGAGATGGTACTGCACTGCCAGGGAAGCTTGCCATTGAAAGTGAGACAGAAATAAAGTACTTCAGAGCATTCAATCAAAATACAGGAAAAATATCCATAGCATTCAGTCACCTCTCTTTTAAAGAATTTAGAACAAACATAAAACTGTTTAAATACATCTAATAAATTATATGCTATAACTATCAGGCAGTTACAACTTAAACAATGAAAGTCAATTTATATATATATACATAAAAGGAGCTAAAGTTGTATAATTTTACAAGTGTCATTTATGCTAGAAAATCAGTGATATAAAAGATCTTCCATATGGTTTCCCTTCAAAAAGAAAAAGAAATCCAACACACAAATGGAGGTTTTCTAACACATCTGGCTGTGTACAGCGGAATGTATTTTTATTTTTTCTCAACTGTTACAAGTTAGAACTGAGTAGAGGAAAAAGTAATTTGCATCTGTTTTTGTACTATAGTCTTTTTTTTGACTCACTGTCTGCTTTAGTTTCACTCTATATCCCACATATCCATGTAGGTGACACACTGAACATACCTAAATACATTTTTTGAAGCTTACATATAAGCAAGATTTCCTTATACTATATTTATTAAGTTGAATATTTTTGTTAGAAGAAACAGGAACACATTTGTCCTTTTTGAACTGCCTTGTTGTAATGAATTAAATTTTTTTTTCCAGGTCATTTCTCCAAATAGTCAAGATGTTTTAAAATGGAAGTTGTGCAACCAAACCTGTTTAGGTTCCCTCACAGTTTTTAACTGTCACTAGATTCAATAGGCACATGCTCTATACCATCTTCCAATAGCAAAAATATACAATGTTATCAGAGCCAGAGCACAACCATATGGAGCCACACACACCTTACCATTTTCAATAGTAGTTACTGAGAAAACCACTGTAAGCACAGTTGCACATACAAGAGTAGCTTCACTATGAGTTACTAATTTATGCAACTATCATTTACGGGTTTTTAAACTGAAAAACATATCTTAACACTCTCAGCCAGAGTGGAGATAATTCCTATCTAAAACTTTCCTGAAATGTAACAACACAAACTGTGAACTGATCTCAGCTTCAGAAATATTTAGACCAGGAATAAAGCAGAAAAATTAAAAAGCTTAATCCCACGCAAAAGGAAGTAGCATACAGAAGTCAACATTCATATCACTTACAGAAAACACAAATATTTGTTTCATCCTTTAACTGTTTTTTAAGGTCTAAATATTGCAACACTATTCCACTATGGAGACGAAGGAGCAATAGCCTATACCACCAGCCATGCTACTGACGTACATTAATGATTTAGTAGGTACTTACACATATATTGGGTGATGTTTTTCCGAACACAACCATGAATTTCCTGAAAAATCATATTTGCAAAAATGGAAGTTTGGAACTTAAATGTATTTGACACACAAATTTCTACCAAATTGCTGCTTGCTTCCGGTTGGTGCCTTTCTTACTTCAGATATTCTACTTGTAGCCAAATTATTCACTACTGGATCAGGCATTTACCCTCCTGTTATTATTAGCCTATGTACACAGGCAAGTTACTTAACTGCACTTCCAAAATAACCCAAATGAAAACTAGAACCATGAAAGACAAGCGACTGAAGAAAAGGAGAGCCCAAACAGCAGGAAAGCTCTGAAGGCTGGCACCAGTTAACAGCTCACTTTTTTGTTTCTTTATACATGACCTACCTTATCTTTTTTCTTTCCCCGAGATCATCCCTGTCCTAGCATATTGTCAGAGGCTGAAGTGTAGATGATCTGTATCCCAATAAAATTTGCATGTGATGAATTCCCAGATCTGTAAGACTGTAATTTTTATGATTTTAATAATAATAATAATGCAACTTTATTGGCTTGTACATTTGTGAGGAAACTAATTAACTTTTAAATGTAGTGTCTCCTTGAGGGAAAATAAATGTGTTAGAAACTGAAAAAAAATTATTTATCAGAGCTGCCAATCATGATGGAGTGGTGATGAAACTAATGAGAGTGAAGACAAACAGAAGCGACATTAAATGAAATTTAGCTTTAATTCTGATCATATACTTAGAGACTCTCAAAATCTCTATCAATCCTATGAATGACTAGTCCTTTTTGTAAAGGACAAATATTATTTCACAGTACTTGATTGAAGACTCTACTAAACAGAATGTGGATAGAGCCACATACATGGACAACATACCAAAAAACACTCTAAAGAAAAAAACAAAAACAACCCAAGTTTCAATATCAGTTTTCATCATGTTTCATTCATTTCATATTTAGTAATACTTAGGTGCTCAAATATTTATTATACTCATACTACATATTACTAGGACTTTATTTATACATTTAAAAATAAAAGTCAATTTCCAACTTACATGTAAAACCAGTATGATGAAAGAATAGCAACACTGTTTCATAAAATTAATTCTCTAAACTTAAATCCTTGAAAAACGTGGTACCAACACTGGAGAGCAATAAAAATAACAACAGAAAAAAACGAAAATCAGTTAGACTTAGAAAACTTTGTTGGTGGCTTCAGGGGGAAGGAGGGTCCATTACAGCGCATATAAGGTGGAGATAACCAAGTACAAGTGTTATACCAGGCACTATACAAACAGTCCCTTTGCATTAACATACAATTTCATCCAAAAGAATGGTCACTGAAGAGTTAAATATTGCTACCAAAATATACACAGCAGGTCAGCAGCAAAAGCCTCAACTGTCCAGAGTTGCTTGAATTCAAACTCAAGCTGTTTGCAGGAAACACCCTTCTTGAACATCAAATGCTGCTGCAAGAACCAGTCCACAAAATCCCCACATTTAAGCTTCTTTTAATGCTTGTGTTTCATCAGCAACTACAACTTCCATGCTAGTCACTGGCCTTCTCTAAGGCAGATTTGCACCAATTCTACTTGCTCTATTTGAGTTAACATAAATTAGTTCTAGTAATCGAGGGCAAAAAAAACCAATTTAGTCCTAAATACTGAAGACAATACCTTAACTGCATACCAATTGTTGCCGAAATTCCACAGATGATAGAGATTATGCCCCTGCAGTTTGTCACCTAGTAGTACTGTTTATATTGCACCATAATCATGTCCTTTGCTGAAAAATAAAAGCAGATCTTGCAACACCCATACAAAAATCTCCCAGCTATGACAAGACAACTTGGGATCATCAATATAGTCAAGGATGAAACAGTTCATTCATTTTTATACTGTAAATTTTCACTAATCAAAACTGAACCAGTTTGGAAGAGATAATGAATGTTTTTCTGTCCAATACAAAAATGAATTTATCTTTCACTTAGATTTATGAGTAAGTTGCAAAAGTTGGATTTGAATTATTCTACCAGTCCCACCATTTTGTGAGTTAGATCATTCTCTTCAGGATAATCAAGTTAGCAAAATTAATCCTTTTTACCTGGTAATTCAACCATAGTAAAATATGCATATGCAGTAGGGAGTAGTAAGATCATAAGAGAATTCTTTATAAAATCTTGAATTCTTTTATGCTTGAGATGAAAATAAAGAAAAAGGAAGGAAGTAGAATTCTAATGTAAGACTAATGACACTACTGCTGCACAGAGAATCTATCAATTGAAATAGTACTCATAAGAGTAACATTGCCTAAGATAATTTTTGGGTAAAAACGTAAGTGAATTTTTCTTAAGGTTTGAAAGAGGGAATTAGTGTGAAAAACATACTGAAATGACAAAATATGCTCAAACAGTATAGATAGAGCTGCTCAAATATATGTTACTTCTTCACGGAAGCACAATTTCCAAACACTAACCACATCTAGTGTGGGATTTTTCCTCTTTTTAAAAAAATGTATATCTGTAAGATAAAACTTCAGAGGCTTCTATGTGATGACAATTCAATGCTTTAAAATCACCTTGTTAGTAAGTTTGTGCACTGAAATGCACTGAAAACTACAGCAGTTGACACTAAGTAATTCTCTGAGATCTTACAAGGAGACAGGCATTTAAAGAAAAAAGCAAGTGGAAACAAAACACAAAGCAGAAAGTTTCACTTTATCAATTACATATTTTCCAAAGGTTACAACTTTTCTGTGCCGAATTAAGAGTCTAATTAAGCTGGCTGTAATACAGATGACTAAGCATCGCGAGAAACGGCAAATCTGTAATACCCCTTTTTTTCTAACTGCAACACTAAAATCCAACAATGACAGTTTATGGGAGGAAGCACTGTTTTCATTTCTAGTTGTCTTTGAAAAGTTTTTGAAATCTGTGTCCTGCTCTTTAATTTCCTAATACACTCTGGAATTAGACTAATAATACAGAATAGCTACCAAAGTTTTGTATCTTAGTTTTCTAATGAATGCTGTAGTTCAAGGTCACTCCTACAATTATATTTTCCTTGTGGGCAGACACAGGTGCCTAGTTTCACTGTTCAGAAATATCATCTTTTTCTGGCCTGTTAGTGTCAACAAGTATCACAAAGTGTAAAGAGATGCTTGGTAAAGCTGTCAGAACGCATGACCTTTTTGTAGCTGAGATAGCATTTGCAGTATTGCATAAGATTACCATCTAAGAACATGTTTATTTGGCACCTATTAGAAATGGGCTACATGCCATCTTCCCAGATGGCTCTAAGTATTCACCACTAAAATATCATGTAGCTTCAGAAACGTGAGAGTCAAGGGCAAGGTTTCTCATATGAGAACATTCACATGTTGTCACATTTAAGTTATCTGCCATTATAATTCTGCTGTGAGCTAAATTAACCTTCAAAGTGTGAAACCAAATTTTGCAGACAGGTAAAGGAATACTTGTTAGAGTGACCTATAATGAAAGAACATGAATTCAGATGCGTTGAGAATTTTCTGCCTACTGCTCACTTTCCCTCCGAGGGCTTCAAAAGTAAAGACTATCCTACTGTGCAGGTAAGGAAAAAAAAAATGGAATGGTATTTCAAAGATGTAATGCAATCCATGGTGAGTCTTGCAAACATGTGATACTGACACCACGTACTGTTTATCTCCTGTTCTAGACACAAAAATTTATCCCTCTCCAGCTGACTTGCACACAAATTGGATACTGCAAAGAATTGAAACTTTGCATGTTTCCAACAACTGCTTGCCAGATCAAGTCTCTATGCAGAATTTTTTTTTTTTTTCCCTGAGACTCCTAAACGGAATTTCCTAAAGCTCCAATGAACAGAGCTACATGATGACAGGCACTGAGTATGACTGCCAAATGGAAAAACATCCTGCCTAACATACTCACATTAAAATAATGTAGCATTTGCGTTCACCTGGACATAAAGGCCAAATTAGTTCTAACACCAAAGAAAATATTAAATTATGTTCACTAATGTTAAAATTAAATTAGAAATTTTACCCTTTTTTTTTTGCATAATACTGTATCAGAGGAAAGAAAAGGAAGATAGGAAGGTCTATTATTCATAGGAAGAGTTTGTCTGTGCTGTAGAATGAGATACTAAGACTTTCAAGCCAGCAATTTGCCTTGAGATGATGATTCAAAACAACACAATTTGTAAAACAGCACTGGTCTTTTTTTGTAAGTTTCAAGAATTAAGAGAATCAGGCCTCTATTCTTTCTCCTGTTGCTGATATTTAGCAATCTCAGGCAAACTGTGACTCTGCCTCCAGTTCCAATCTGTAGAATTCAAGTAATGCTGGCCTCCCCAGGGAAACACTTCTTACCAGTACTTTGAAGTGCATCATGTTAGACAAGTATTACAAGCACACCACAAAAAGGGTGTGCAAATGCAAACCAGTCCTGGGATCTCTTGGACCAACACCACTGCCAACAAGAAAAAAACAGAGAATCGATTTCCATTTCAGCAGCGTATACCATACTAATTTCTTTAAAATAAACATTTAGGTAGTACTGTATTGAATTCCTGTTGAGTTGATGTTTGCCAGAAAAAGTATTTTGCCCATGATCTGATTCTGGTGTTCTTTGATGAAAAAATAAGACATGGTGGTATAAAGTCAGACTTCAAGGTTATACTGAATGACTGAAGATACTATGGGACAATCAATATGTTTTAAAATATTAGCAATTGAATTTTAGAATATTTGACAGCAATCTCTCTGTAATTAAGAAGGCGGTACTTTTGCATGGCTAGAGATACATTTTATTGTTTTTACATATACCACCAAACTAACATCAAAAATGTTTCTGGAAGGTTGCTACTGATCTGTTATCTCCCTCAGTATGTTCATGCAGTATTTGTGAACTAATCAAGACTCCAGTGTATGACTTTCTAATAACAATGGGCCAATTAACTTAGACAAGAAATTTCTGTTTGGTTATGGATTCATTGAAATATTCAAAGTAAAAAATAATAAGCTTCAAATCTGTAACTGTGCAGGCTTATAGTTTTCCCAAAGTTTATAGTTTCCCCAAAATTATAGCTTAAGATGCTTTTAAAAAGACAAACCAATCAAATTTTTAAAAAACTTTAATCAGTAAAAATCAACTTATTAGAAAATACATGAAAATCACACTCAAAATAGATTTGATATGATACAGACAATTTCTTTGAAGTTTAGATATGTTTTAGTATCTATGCTCTGGAGCCACCATTGAAAATACTGTAACAGCAAAACTGCTTCACATATTTAACAACATGGAATTGCAACTAAAGAGTATCATCTCTGTAACACTTGAAACCCATTCTACTGTTTGTGAGATCAGTCACAAGTCCTCAATACAAATCCTATAATAAAATATCATTCAATCGAAAAAATGCAAATCAGCATCTTCTAGTTGATATTTTCCTACATGTATACCATAATTTCAATAGCAATTCATATATTCCAAGAGAAAATGATAGTTTGACAGCAACTGCCTTTTTTCTCCTCTCAGACATTAAGAGAAGAATCTGATATATATGACCTGTGGACGTGACTACAAAATTTGTATTCATGTTTCAGAAAAGCAACGTATTTACATGCCACCACTCTAGCTGTATTATTTTTAAAGCTTTTGTGAAATTAATGCACAGAATGTCTCATTGGCAGCTCTGATTTTTTTTAATGCTTATCTGTTCTCTTTCACTAGTATGTAATTTTCAGTTTTACTTCCTAAAAGGTGAACTGTCACCCTGATTTTTTCAGCCTTCTCTTCTGTTTCACTGTTTCATGTTTTAGGTTCCTTCTCACGCTCTGGTGTGTAAACACTGGCAAATGTTTATCATAGTTTCAAGGTAGTTTACATTCTTTGTCTTAGAGATATGGACAGCTGATGGACAGTTGTCTGGACCAACGGGATGGGAAGAGGTGTCAACCTTCTCCCCCAATCCCTGGCCTTTGTAGATATACTATATACGGAGCCAGACTTTCAAATAGAGTTTTAGTTCATGCCTTCTGATCAAAGTGTGAGTGTGTGTTTGTGTGTGTGTGACAAACTGCGTCAGTGAACTGGCAACTCACCCAAAAAGTTCTGGGCCCCTTTGGCCCAAGGTCTATCCTTATGATACTGGTAACACAATACCTTTCTGCTACAGGGGTAATACCATAAAAACTGGAAAGTGACACTACAGACAAGTGGAAGTTTCTGGTCCCTACTTGAATTCTGCTTATAAATACCAGATTTCCTTGGAGAACTCATTTTATTGCAGCTGCAACACAAATGATAGTGAAGAACATAATTTCCTCTTATTTCTCCTTTCTTCCCTTTGTCACTACTAGTTTTCACTAACTGTGAAATCCTGAGTTTCCTAAACTGTGCAGATTGTACACTTTCAGATTGTTTTCAGCTGCTCATTTCAGTGATGGTTTTCAGCTGAGACATTTTGGTGTGAGTTATCCATTACTATTTCTGGAATAGGAAGAAAGCTTTAATACACCTATAATACACATTTCATGGAAAAACACCCAAAAAACCCAACTGCAAATGACTTTCTGGATATCAAAACTCATGGGCTTGCTCTATGGAGTTGATATATTTTTTTTATACTTAAAAACTTCAGTCTGAACTAATCTCAAAATCCCCTCTTTTTCACATTAGGAAGAAAAATAGCTTCTTAGATTCTAGGCAAAATAAAAGCCTTTATGATGGACATTCCTATCATTTTCAACCAGATATTGCCATAAATATAAATAACTTTCTCTTCTAAGAGGTTGCATGAACACAGTAACATTTCCAATTATTCTTAACATTCATCTATTGAGTTTTAGATAGAGAAAATATATGGCACTTTTAAAGAAATGAGGATGAGAAACAGCCACTCGTCAGGCAATTGCCAGTATCTGTGAAGGATGGGGGCATGTGGAGCAAAATCCAGTCACTGTTTCTTTTGAACTTCAACTGAGTGACACGCAATTAGTACTTCAGTGGTGTTTTTAGCACTTCAATAAATAAAAGTGCTAATAGCATATTTGCAATACCACAAAAAAAGCCTCAAAGTAAAGCAGCTTCTCAACTAAAGTGAAATTTCCTCTTCTTCATGGAAAACCAGTACAGGTTTTGGTGAATGAAACAGGTATGTAAGTCAGTCTTCTAATGAAGAAGTCATTACATTAGGTCACTTATTCTATGGGTATTCAGGTGGGTTCTAAAACTTCAGCACTGGCTGAATTAAGCTGATGTTGAAGAGCTGGTACTGCATGCAAAAATAATGTTTGCTTTAACACAACTGTTGGAACTTTCTCCTCTTGTCTTTAATCTGCACTGCCTACAACCTCAGTTAATAGCTGTCCTCTACCACTTCAGGAACTGTTTAAAATGTGATTTTAAAAGGCTTCAAGAGAACTGCTGCCCGAGTGTAGTATACTGCTAGAAAATATTTGGGTGAATTCAGATGCGCTGAACTGAGACTGCTATTTTATTAAGAACTCCCAGAAAATTGATTCAGCCAGCAATATGGAATAGCAGTAAGCACTACTGAAACAGACACTTTCATGAAGTAAGTGTAAACGGGATGATTTGGATAAAAATAAGTGGCCTTTAATGAGGCGATAAACTGAAATACATTGTTAATCCTTATCCTTTAATATATCTGTTATCAAATGCACAATTAAAGGATAGACACAGACTTGAAAACATGCAGGTAACACTTAAGTATAGGTGGCTTCAGAAGATCTCAAACCAAAGAGTCCCACAAAAGGATCATGAATGCAAGATGACTTCAGTCAGAATGATTAGCAACCTGTTAACCAAAATGAGACACTTCTTCAAGTGAAAAATCATTGTTTAAATGAAATCACTGTGCAAGATATCTACTTAATTCTTATAAAGACAGCCAGAAATAAATGGTATTATTCAATGTCATACAAATGCGTGCATCGTCTGTGCATACCTTTATGTCCACATGCAAACCATATCCAAACATAAAAACTTCTACAATCAGAGTAGAAATTGTATCTTTCAATTCTTATGTCTCAGATATACTTCAAAAACCCTTAGAAAATATTTCTCATATTATTTCAAGAAACACACTAACAAAAAAATTTAATTCCCTGATGGCAAACATCAGACATCAGAGAATTTGTGAAGTCCTACAACAACAACAAAAAAATAGTATCAGCATTCCCAAAAAGAAAATCTGTAATAATCTGTAATCTACATCAATACTTTTAAAATGCTACAGTTGCCCCAGAAACATGTACAAATAATTCTGAAGCTTACTGTTCATCATCTCTAGTCAGCTGAGTCACCATAACTTTGGAATAAATGAATCCTGCTCTGTGGGCCAAGTCATTAATCAACCCTGTGATGCCACTCCATTCTTCCTTCAGTAGCCAACCAAACTGTAGACACCATGTTTGTGAAGTACATCCAGGGGGGTATCATAAGCATATGTAGTGGTTATTACATTTGCTTAATTTTTATTTTAGTGGAATAGGATTAAAAGAAAAGTAAAACAGGTTTAATTTAAAAATAGAAACAGTTAAATTTATTAACATACAGTAAAGGTAAATAAACAAAAACTAACTACGAAACCCTCTTAAAAACAACCCCCCTTTTTCCTAGCAACAATCTACTTTTCTACGAAAACAATGCAAAGGGACAAAATATTAGAACTTTTTAGTCAGTAGTACTTAATAAAATAGTTTTTTATTTAGTCTTTTGAGAGAGACAAGTCCTTCTTGATTCTTCTGGTAACTTTCTACAAGAGACACAGTCTGTTTGTGGCTTCTAGCTCTTATAAACACAGCCTGCCTGACACTGCATCTGTGAGTTTCTCAAATGTAGCTTTTCTCACGGCTGCATAAGGGTTGTGGACTTAAATATGGGGTTTTACTTTTTAAAGATGCACAGTTTTATAATAAAGGACTTTTCATTTTTTATTGGTGACAAGGCTCTAAGACATTTTAATAGGATCACTGCATTAATTTTTACTTTAACNTGCTCTAGATCGCCCGGCTCTCCAGAGGGCTGGCCCTGATCCCGGCCCCTCGGCCCGGCCGCGCCTCCCAGGGCCTCCCGGGGCCCTGAGGCCCGGGCCCCCTCCCGGCCCGGCCACGATGTTACTTCATGGCTGAGTCCGTGGAAAGAGGGCGGGTCTCCCAAGATTCCTGTTTTTAAGCGGTGTCCCAAGGGGTGTATACTTTTTACCTGATTAGCTAACTTAGCTGTTAGTTCTAAAACGGATCAACAATTGGTTTTTCCTACTATTTATGCTAAACCAATACAGCATAAAAAATTAAGACTTTTTCAAAGCAAACAATATAAAGTAGTAAAGTAAGGCATAGTACAGATAAGCCATATGGAAAGTAGAGTTCCACAATAATGATTCTGAAGCTCAACAATATTTTTTCCCTAACTTCTGCAAGATCACATTTATCTGAGCTGGTTCACATGAGAATTTCATGATCAAAGTATTTTCTGGTTATTTCCTATATAAATACCATCTCACCCTATATAATGATTTTTCACAGTTGTTAAAGCTACAGGCTTGCATTTGAATTTGTTTTGCATTTGCTCTAACTACAACAAGTCTTTACTAAATTTATATAGGCAACAAACTTCTATTTGTTGTGAGGACGTGATTATCTTTGTGTATGTGTTTTTGTGGTTTGTGTTTGGGTTTGTTGGGTTTTTTGTTTGTTTAGATTTCTTTTGTTTTGCTTTAAAAACAAACAAAAAAGAAAACCAACAAAAACCTAAGGGAGTTAAAAAGTGAGAGCACGATATAGAGATATCTGTCCTTTTAATTTTCCAAAACCAGAAAACTCCAAGATTCTTTTCTCAGAGGAAATATGATCTAGAGTTCATATAACACAATAAGAAAAAGTGATAAATGCACATACCAGAGGGAACAAAGTGATGATACTTTTCCTTTATGAGAAGCTAGACAAAAATTCATGCAGATTCCTCAGGCATCAGCCCATTTTGAGGTACTTTGCCCTTCTGTTCCCTTCTACCCCACTCAAAGGAATAATTTGTTCTGAACTTAACTTTAAAATTCATATTAATGGGAAATCAAAGTAAGAGAATAATTTATGGAAGGTCTCTCTCTAACACAAATCTTGTTTAGGAAGATCAAGGGAAAAAGTAGACAAATACGCGCTCTTTGAAACTGTGAATAAGGAGACTAGCCTGCAAATTAAAAAGCAAAATTGAAAACTGGAAGTCACATCTATGTTAGAGACCAGTCTTCACCCAAAAAGCAAACTTCCCCCAGTATGACAGGGTTCTGTTAAAATTATTTTGTATATTAGTCAGAAAACTAGGAAAACAATTGTGAAAATAATTTTCACCAAATCTTTCTGACCTTCCCTTCCCCAGTTCTCTAGAGAACAAACAACTAAGGAAATACAAAATAACTTGGATTCTCTACTGCAATATTTTGGCTATGTCTCATGAAAAATAAAAATATGGTTCCTTTGATAGTCTTACTAACACCTATTAATATATTAGCTTGGGAGCAGAAGATCTGGTTAGTGAAACAGATTTTTTGTTAGAATATGGTGCCAAAAAAGAGAGTGTCTATAATATCTCATTGAGAATATATACTTCACAAGACTGAGGCAAACCACCATTTCAAAAAAAAGCAGCATTTAAAAGTGTTCCCCATGTCTAATAAAGGTACAGTTTGATGAAATTTGCATTTATTCAATTCCTTCCTGGAATTTCAAAATATGCATGCCCATATCAGTAACTGCCCACACCAGTGACTAGTGTATTATTCCTACTAGCTTTTTATAATTTCTGCACAAATTCACTACTGACCAAAAGATGTTGATCTAGAAATTTAGTCTGGACTGTCTTCATGTTACATACAGGCTTAAAAACCAGCCAAAACTCAAAGGCACCAGCGCAAATAGCCACTTTGGAGCTTGTGGGGGAAAAAAAACCCCGTCACTATTTTGGACTTAAATATGAAATATTTTTCAAGGAAGTCTGCTTCCTATAAACTCAGATCCATCGTTGTTGATATGATGAATCCATATTTCTGTATTTGGGGTGGTTGTCCAATTCATTAAGGGTCACCTGTAACTAAACAGAATTAGAGAAGAAATAAAAAGAGGCCACAACTTCATTTTTCTGTGTTACAGGAGAAAGAAGCCAGATGGAGATATAGAGGAAGAAATTTATTCTGTGCTGTTCTGCCAAGAGAAAAAGTAATTCAGACAATTTCATAGGAAATCAGTCCCAGTGCACCATTTAATAGATTAGAAGCCTTTGTGTAAAACAGCATTCAATCTACTGTGGGTGTCAGGCTTAAAATCGAACAGGCAATTACACACATCTAATTCAGAAATAAATTATTCCAATTGCTTGAAAGTACCTATAAGAATGCATGCTTCATGGAATTCAAAGAAATTAATAAAACCCAAAAGATTAATGGAAACTTCAGAAGGACTAGAGAAGTTATACTGTGCTGTGAATTTTTACAGTGACCAGTTCATCTTTCCACTTGAGTTGGTTGATCTGACAGTAAATATAATTTAAGATTAAATCAGAAGAGATGTATCAGGCCACTAATTATAACTTAAATAGAAAAAATATTAAATTGAAGAAAAATGTTTATTTATTTAATAAATCTTTAATCACCAGCCTAACACAAAAATAATTCTCCCTCAGAAATTTTCTTTCAGCCTTGCAACTACCAAGACAATCCTTGACTTCATGCAGCAAAAGTACAAGGGAAGAAGGAAATCGCAAAAGCACAAACCAGGCCTCCAGCTGTCACTGATGCACAGGCTGTAGCCAAATAACTTTTTCCAAGTCTACATGCCTTTAATACTAGGAAAAATTCTTTCCAAGTCATTCTGACTTTTTTAGAAGCGCTATGTAATTCCTTTCAAGAAGGAGTGACAACAGTGTGGTGCTTTTGTTTGTTCTTGGAAGTAGCAACAATGGAAGGAGAGAGTTAATCACTCTCATCTCCTGAAATAGGGAACAGTTGCTGTGCTTTGGGCAGAACTCCACCGTTGCTTTTGTAAATGTACTAATGAGCCATTGTCATAGTGGTGCCAACCTGGCATTAGCAGTCACCATAAATTTACTGCAAGAACACCGCTGTTTGTAATTAGCTCTTCATTACACAATCAGGCTGATTTAGAGAAGCTCTCATATGATTTGCTCAGCAAATGAAGCAATATAATTACACCTCAGTTGAAATCAACAAATTAGACTGCTGTTTGCAATTGGCTGTATTATATGCTGTTAGCATGCTAGCAATTGCAGGCCTGCTGTGGCCTTTAGCACTTAAATAAAGTAAGCATAATTAAAGTCCTGAATGTTTTTGAATTTGCAAGATCAGCTGCATAATAGTCAAAATTCTTTGCAATTTAAAAAGGAGCCAAGATTTATATGCCTCAAACCCTCCACAGGCTTAAGCTTCCATGTTGATAACACCTAATGATACATATAAAAATCACTTAAAATTGCCATGAGGATATAGACAAGGTGGGTCACTCTTTACTTCATCATGATTTATTCTGCAGTCAGCACTGAAGACTTAAGCCTATTCAGATCAAAAGGAACAGGGCGATATTAACTATGCCTTTGTTTTTGCACATCATTAATAAAAGTAAACCATTTTTGCTTCTTACATTTCCTAAAACATTTTAGAAATGTCTCCTTTTCAGGTACATGATATCATGTCAATCTCTTGGATGAGTAAAAGCAACATAGGACAAATTCAACTGTTTAAATGTCATAAAAACTCCTAAATGGAGTGGTTAATCAACAGTGGTTCTTCCGTACCATGATGACTTGGGGCTAAGCTGTAATAGGATACAGGAAAACGCAGTGCTTGGTTTACATTCAGTTGTTTATAAGACACACCAACATGAAGAAGCAAAACCATTCAACAAACATTAGAGATGCAGACAGATGATAATGTGTGGAAAAAAATCCCCTGATGATAGCATGCTTAGGAGGAAATGTCTGGTGTAATTATTTATATTACACTACTCTAATGGATCAGCTAGAAATTGGAATGTCTGGAAGACACTATATTGACAGACACTAAGGAGGAAAACCCCATAACAGGTCCAATATTTGCTAATATGAGCCAGCTTGATATATTCATTGCAGCAATGAGGGATCATCGACTTTTCCACTTTGTTTTGGCAAGCCTTTACCACCTACCCTCCTTTACGTGGCAGGGCTGCTACATTCTATGGGAATTTGGGATTGTGTTGGCTTGCCAGAAGAGATGCCAAGTAGCTCAGTATTTACAGTCCATATGCATAAAGATCCTACCTGAAAAAAAAAATCCCAAAGCAAATTATATTGACCAACAATGATTTGAGCTGTTGAGCATCACTAAAGCATTTTATTATTTTCATTAATATTAAAGAAAAGGCCACAGTACAACATTCATCAGTGTAACTGGACAGCTCCAATCCTCTCAGTATTTGTCAATCTAGCATCCAACTGTGCAGCAAAAAACTCCTTTATCATGCTGGTGGGTTTCTTTTTGTTTTGTTGGCATGGTGGGGTCTTTTGGATTTTTTTGTTTGTTAGTTGGAGATTTTTTTTCTGTTTTGTTTTGGGTTTTTTGGGGGCTGGGGTCTTTGGCTGACAGTAAACACAGACTGATATTTGTGGGTTTGAACTATGTGGTTTCCTATATTCTGTATTTTTGCATGGAATTTCAGTAAAGCAGACAAATAAGAACTACATAAACACAAGAAGTTCAGTATGAGAATGTTAAGAGGAGCATCTGAAAGGATAAAAAGCACCCCTGAAGCATTGAGGGATTTTTGGGTTTAGAAGTCTTAGCATTGTTTGAAATGATCTACATTTGTTTCCAAGCAATAAAGGCACAACAATTTATAAAAAGAGACAATGAAAGAAATCCACCTGGTCAAGCAGGTGATGAAGATGCCTTCACCAAAGCCTAGTTAAAACATGGCTATACTCTAAGTCAAATCTAAACTATTCAAAAAACCCTCATGACTAGAAAATCGAGTGTCCTACCTCACATGGGTAGGACAAAAAAGAAAAAAAATATGTTGTGGAACAGCTTGCAAAAGTATATGTGCCTAATGATAAATTCTCTTCCAATGAGGGAAGCTTGCCAAAAAGTAATGCTACTGTATAAAACCAATCAAACATGAAAAGAGCAGAAATCTTTGCATGTTCAGTGGCGTCTGCACCCACTGTAAAAAAGTTTGTGGTGATTTTCACATTACAACTCCCACTTAGCACAGATATGGTGGAAGATCTGTCTCAAAATGAATCACTAGCAGAAGAAGCTATAAAACAGTCATAATACAATCAGTATTATAATGTCAGACGCAGAGGCTACCCTACATGGAATTTAAGGGAACATTAACATGAAATGGCTGAATTGCAACTCCAGCCCACAACTATCAATCAGCATTTGAACACTAGAAAAAAAAATAGGTAGCAAATACAGCCTTAGTATTTCAAAAGAGTGTGTTTGCAGGATCTGGGAAACTACAGCCCCTGAAGTCTGACACCAGTACCAAGAAAACTGACAGAAAATGAAACAAAAAAAAGAATCAATGCACATACGGATGATATATCATAATATAGAATCTATACGTCGTTTTTACCAAACATAAAAATAAATAGCAACTGAAATATCAGGGAGGGAAAATTCCTTTCATGGAAGGATTACTGCCTAATCACAAGATTGATAGGCAAATGCTGATTTTCACATCAGAGCAAAGACAACATAAATTCCACAAATTCCACTGCTTTTCAACTTATACATATATGATTCAGAAAGGAGTTATTAGTGAAATGATAATCCTTTTGCTTAGAAAAAGCCTAGTAAAAAAAGACAGAATTCTTTCATCAATAACTGGATGGCAGATGGATTTCAATGCAGATCAACAAAATAAGTCACATGGGAAAAGAAAGGCTAACCTCAAATATGTGTTGGACTGAGCTGAAAACTACTATTCAGAAAAAGATATTGACAAATAGATATAAATAGACATGTCAGTGGAAAAAACATCCTAATGTTCACTAGAAATCAAAATAAGAAACAGAATGCAAAGAATATATAAATCCACTCAAATCTGTTATGTGCCCAAATCCTTAGTAGTATCTACAGCACTTTGTCAACTGCCACCCAAGATATAAGACAGTTAAAAAGAGCAAAAGGAAAGAGATGTTAGAAATAAGTATTTCTGCAACAAGGAATGATAGGAATGGTAACCAGACCAACACTCTTCAGTGTAGAAAGAGATGACTGAAGACTGAAGGCAAGCCTTATGTGTGAAATCACAAATGACAGACAAAAGGTAGAGCAATAACTCTGCTTTGGTTTACTGATTCTCATTTTGGAAGAACTGGCAAGTAGGAAAGCTAAGCAACTGAACTAAACAGGTACTTATTTTATACCACATGCATTTAAAAAAAACAGAACTCAGTGCTACAAAGCATCATTCAAAAAAATGACATGAATTTCTAGAAGGAAAAGGTACCAAGTTCAAAAAATAAGGAAATTAGTACTTCAGCCTCAAAAAGTTACTAAGCCACAGGTTTTTGAACAAGTATTTCATTTAAATGTTCTTTTTTTTTGAACTGTTTTAATCTTTCAAGAATGTATTGTCAGCCTTGTGGGAAGGGGATGCAGAGCATTGCTCTGATAGCAACACCTATCTTTCACCAGAATTAAGAAATAACTGGGCCCCAGATATCCAGCCGACTTCAATGATAAATAACTGTTATTTTTGGCCAATGGCATCCAGCTACCTCAAGAGGAAAAAAAAACCAAGAAACTGTGTGAAAATTGCTGATTTTCTGTGGATATTCAAAAGGGGAAAGCATAGATTTTTTTTGGTTTTCCAGTTACAGCAGAATAACTGAAAAATCTTCTACAAGTAAAAATACTTTTTGCTACCTTTAAATCTGGTTAGTACTCATTTTTATAATTTTAGACTAGATAATCACAATAAAGTGAAATTGAACACTGCATCTAGCACTGAAGAGAGCCTCATTCATCATGATGTTGTATTGTAAAGGATATGGGCAAGTGGAAAAGTGAAGTTGCCGATTGTTTTATGTGTTTATTTAAGTTCTGACGTGTGTGACAACCTGTTTTGAGCAAAATTCCAGTTCTGGGCATACTGTTCATAAGAGTACAAAATCGAACTGCTGATGTTGAGAGTGTGATAAAAATACCACTTTTGGGGGGACAAATATTTTACAAAATTCAAGAAGATTAATGATGATGATAAATATAAGCTTACACTGTTAATTTTACACTGGCTGGTGACTATTTCACCATTGAGAAAATCTCCTTTTCATCTCATGAGCATTTAGACATTTGATCTAGGTAATTTTAAAGATACTAATATTTCTTTACTAGGTGATCTATATGACTTAAAAACCTGTATTTTCATTTGCTATCTTTGTGCACTTGTCAAAAATGTAACAGCTCTTGATAAACTCACTTCACTACAAGAAGCTGTTATAACATTCCTCAGACAAGAAGCTAACATTTCAGAACCTTTAAAACCCCAGGATGAAAAAGAATCAACTTAATATGTCTGTAAGACTATGCCTTCTTTGAAACCACATGTAATAATACTGAGTTTCTGACAAAAATTGTCTTAAAAAGATCCTAAGCATTTCATACAAGCAATATGCTATGACAGTTGTTTTGTAGAAGTACAGTCTAGAGACTTTTGCAAGCAACTTCATTAATTAAGCCAGTAATACATCAGAATATCCAGTGTGGAAAATATTCAGCTGTGCTTAGGCATTCCAACCAGACCTGTTAGATCTTAAATTTGCATACTCAAGATTTACAAAAGCTAAAAAATTATAAAGTGGGTGTGTAGGGCAAAGGGGTTGGTTCTTTTGCTTTCCATGAGAACGTAATGCATGCAGATTAGCCGGGATGATACAGTACTTTAAAATCAATTAATGTGAAATAATAAGCTTCTTTAATATACCCTAAGACATATATAAGTTACACAAATAAAAAAATTATGAATACCAATTGAGATATTTCTACTTTCACAATTAAAAACACTTTTAAAATTGGTAAAAAGAACCTAGGCAATCCTAATGTAACTATTAAAAAAGAACAATTTGCTGCCCACAGATTTGGTATATGTCTCAATAAATATGAGGTCAAGTAGAAACACAAACTTCTAAGTGGACCTAGGGACACACAAAAATGTTACAGATGTAAGAACTTTATAAAATATAAATAATGTGTGCATATTGTGTACTTATCGTGGAAATGCTATCAATGCAAGGACAGATGTAAAAGTAGTAGGAAAAAAATAAACACACACATTGAAATTCTGTTTTTATTTTGTACTGTATTCTTTTAAAAGGGATACTTCATTATAACGGCAGCTCTTAGCACTTTTTTTTTTTAATGCAATTGTAGTTCAGTTTTGAAGAGAGTTGCCTGCTTTCTTACAGTTTTTCCTTTTTGGATAAGTTCACCCAAAAGGTTTAGCTGCTTTTATTTTTCAAGCGCACAGAAGTTTCTCGGAGGTCTCTTGCAAAATGTCACCAATGTGATACTATGTTTCCACTCTTTATCTCTCACAGTTTCATGTCAGAAATAAAGTCATTCTCTGCCAGTTTCATACCATAAAGCAAGTAATTTGCATTAGCACTTTTGGTTGTCATCTTCACAGTGCAAACAAAACCGCTAACTAGGGAGGGAGGTGGCATGATGCTTTGATATACACTACTGATTTTCACCTCCAAAAATTAAGCTTGACTCATATTTCATAACTGGAATAAATTTGGTTGCCTGGGTCATGATGATTTATCCTAGGAAATGACAAGACAAAATGAGCAAAACTCACTGATTTAAAGAGTCCAGAAATTCATGTCTGTACATAGCTGAATGGAGAATTAATTGAAATTAAATGAAGTTTCCAACCACGATCCAATTCTAACAAAAGTGCTCTAAGAAGCACTGAGACTGATGGCACACACACTGACATTCATGCTCTAGAAGGAAACTTAGGAACCCACACAAGAGAGTGGGATTAATAGTGCATATTAGCATGATATAGGATCAGTTTACTGCTTTAAGGGATCATTTCCTACTTGGAATACCACAGTTCTAGGAATACATAGTGTTAGAAAATTTTGCAAGTTATTTCCATAGAAAACCGTAAGCATCTCCAACAAGGTACCACTTGTTAAACAAAGTGATAAAGGAATGAAATAATTCTTGAAGAGAAAAGCATACCTGCCTCACATAATGGCAATCTTCATTCAGACTAAGGCATTGTTTAATATCTGAGATACTAGTTACCTTTAAAAGACATAATTAATATTAATTGTTTATGAGGCAATCCATTTCTTTTTATTTTCCATGTGCTTTGTAGTAATTCCTACATGCATCAGTTGAGACAGAAACCATACTAGACATACATAGAAACATATCTCAAAATAGTTCTTGTTTCAGAGACCCTGCAGCTGACTGCAAAATCATATGACAGGATAAAATGATAACTGAAGAAAGTCAGCCCTAAAGGAGCCATTGGCATTTCTTTCTTTTATTTTACCTTGCTGCTGCAGGATGTGCATCTGTTCATTTGCTAGGTACTTGAATGCATCTAAAAACATTCTGAAGAATATTTAAAATGTAATTTCAGCAATAATTTAACAGTATGTTTAAAAAAAAAAAAAAAAAGATTTTCCTTGTGTCATAATTTCTGCCTTTTCTGGAGGATTTTGCTGCTGTTATTAATGGGAAGTTAAGAATTACCAAGAATACAAAATGTCTCAAAAATTTAAGATTAATACAGATGCTGTGCTCTACTTTTCACTAGATAATTTCTCAAAAAATGTTAAAAGCCAAATCCCAGTTAATGACTATAATAATAATCAGTTCTGAGATACAAGAACAATTAGGCTTAACTAAGTCAGAGGGTAGGCAAGACAACTGTGCCCATATATCTGCTGAATACAGATTTCTGCTAAAATTATCTATTTTCGTTTTTCCTACACACCCTGCTTAGTTGCCACAACACCCATGCAACTACCTACAAGTTAAAGACTGCATCATTGAAGCAGTGGTTAAGGAGCAGGTTGGGAGTAGAAAGGAATAAAACCTGTATTTTATTCAAAAAACTACTTTCTTCTCCTCTAACTGGGTCAGGTCAGAAGCCCTTATCACTCCATTTCCACATACACCATTGTAACATCATTACAGATTACATTAAAAACAAACAAGCCCAACCAAAAACCAAAATAAGGCTATTCCTAGATAAAAGGACAAAGCTTTAGAAGAAACTGCACAGAGAACATAACTTTCAAGAAAGGAAGGCAAAACAGGTTAACAGTACAAGATTCCAGTATCTGAACAACTACAGTACTGTGATCAAAATAACTTTACCATTTTAACTCTTCAGTCATAGTCGACTATTTTAAAGATTTATCAAGTTCTTTTCAAGCCTAACTTTTATGCTGAGGCTAGACATAATCTGAAATAAATCACTAATATAATGCCAATAGGGACAGCCAAGTTAGGGAAGCAACTTGCTCTACAAAGCTGATGACCTTCCATTTCATTTTAGGATTGTTGACCTTCCATTGATTCGCCCCAGTGTTTATCCTACATTAAACAGTTAAGGGAAGCCATTTAAAAGATTGTTTCCCTTCGGTGTGGGCAGTTTTCTCAGTATAAATATTTTTCCAAAACATGGAACTTATATAGCTACTGTAACAGCAGTACTGTGACCCTCAAGGTATAAACTGCAGGGAAAATATCCCTAAATGCCTTGTGTTTAGTGTAAGCTTAAGAAAAGTGTATGTCCTGCCTTAGTTCCAGTAGTGACCTACCTGAGGCATGCCTACCCAAAATGCTTCTCTAAAGGCTTGCAATATCCATAGAACAGAGCTTAAAACAGAAGTTAAAATTGCAGTGGCCATTAAAACATAGGGAACAGAGGAATACTTGGTAATTCGCCTAAGAGCTGCATTCCCAAGACAATGGGTATTCAACAGTAATAGAATACAAGCATAAGGGGAAAGCACTAAACTGTTACAATAAATTGTGCAAAAACAATTTAAACTTTGCTCATTATTCATTGTTTGTGTTGTACCAGTAGAGTATACTGCACTTTACACACATCTTGCTTTACTTGCATCCCACAGCCAACAAACATTTGTCTCACTGTTCAAACATTGGAGTGGTTAACACGTGCTTTGAGACACCACAAACTGAATGTATTCAATTGCTGAGTGATAATCTGCTGGCAAGGCAAGAGATCCAACCAGAGCGCCAGGGAACCATGTACAAGTTTGAAACACAAAACAAGCATAAAAGTATGCAAATCTTGAGGCCCACCTGAGAATGTTCCCACAGCAAATCTCTTTTCCCTGCTCATATTATGTTAACAATAAGATGTTAACGTAAGATGTTCTGTGCCTGTAGAATATCACTGGATACCAACAGCAGCAATACTCGATTGGCATGAAGCTTCTCAAATGCACAATCTTATCTGCTGGGTTAGCATTCCAGCTGGCTAGAGGTACTTCTGAGCAAACTAGTGAATGAGATGTTTTCTTTGGTATGAGACTTCCACATGAATCAACAGGAATTTTAAGGAGGCTAGGTTCATTCTGCTCAATTAGACAGGATATTGTTAGCTTCCTGGTTGAAAAATGATTTGGAAACAGACAAAAAAGTTAGTTTATTACACTGGCAAATCTACTGCATGGTATCAAAACACCATACAGACAAGAATGACTTTGGAGTTAAATATGCTCACAGATGTCCAATATCAAGAGAAGAAATGGAAGACAGATCTTAGAGACAATTAAAAAAGCTGAAAACAGGATTAAGGTATAAAAATTCTTTTTCCCTCTAAGACACAACCCAATTAAAAATAAGTTTCTTATACCAGATTGCTCAACAGAAAAGGGAGAACTTCCAAATCTGTTTCACAGAAATTAATTACATTTAATTTTTTCTTCTACCTCACTGTTTGCTCAATTCTATCATTCCCAAACCAGCAGAAGCCACAGTGCTCAGTTATAACGGATCAGACAGCAAATACAACTTACCAAAAGCAGCCATCCCACACTAATTTTCAGCATAAAATTAGGATCCTTTTTCTAACAGAAAGCCCACTGACATAAACAGAAAGTAACAATGCTATCAACATAGGAATCAATGAAATCTATTATTCTCTATTTTTTTTCTTCAAATACCAAGTTATCCTTTTCTTAGCTCCCAAGAGCTATCTACCCCTATGGGTAGAACTCAAAGACAACAGGATGCTGCATTAGATGCCTTTGCATATATCCAGGATATAATCCTGGATTATAAATTATAATATAAATTTATAATTATATAAATAATATATATAGTATAATATAAAATTTATATATTTATATGTCATATAAATTATGAAATTAGAATGAAAATGGTAAAATACACAACATGAAAGTAACAAGACCATCTTGATGCTTTTTTCTAGATGCCATCTTTTCCAATAGTGTTTCCTAGAAGTTGCCCAACAGAGAAGAGACAAGCATTAGATAGATCTACACAGAGCTGGAAACACACACTTCTATTGCAATGATTACCAAGACAGTTTATTTGTTCTTGTTTCCACACAATAAATTGCTTACTTATGTTTCACCCTAAGGTTATTTGCTTTTCATTATCATCACTTGCACAGATTTTTTTGTTCAATTTAAGAAGGAAACTGTCTAGATGAATACTATACTCTCTTGGCTAATTCTTCCAGCTTACTCTTTCTCATACATAATCAATTTACTCTAAGCCTTTCCCTGTAAAACAGGCAATATACTACAGAACAACATGCCTTCTGGGATGAAGATTACATCACTGACTTTATACCTTAACACATCAATCATGCCACTTCAATTCTCTCTGACAACTTCTAGTCCCCTAAAGCCAAGCAGAAAAACAGTGAAGAACAGTATTTTATATCATCCCAGAGCTGCTTCATCGGAGACCCAGAAATGAGCCGCTTTGCATCTCTTTGATTTCTCATGGCTTGATCTAAGTATTTTAATTAGCCCTTGCATTTTCTGAGTCTTACACAAAGAAGGAAAATCAGATATCCAGGTCATTATTATGAATCGCATTACTCCATTTCCTTCTGCATTCACTATGCTTGGCTACTTCTGTGTGCCAGCCAGGCAACCATCGCTTTTGTGACACATGGCAAAGGCAGCTGTTAAACTCCCCATCAGAGATGCTGACCTTGATCCTGAAGCAACTCAATTCTATTTAAACAATAGTGGGTTGACCCTGGCTGGACACCAGGTGCCCATCAAAGCCTCTCTGTCACTTCCCTCCTCAGCTGAAAAGGGCAGAGAAAACACAATGAAAAGCTCATGGGTCAAGGTAAGAACAAGGAGAAATCACTCACCAATTACTGTCACGAGAAAAACTCATTCAGTTTGAAGAAATTAGTTTAATTTATTATCAAGCAAACCAGAGCAGGATAATGAGAAAATAAAACCAAAAATTAGAACACCTTTCTCCCCACTCCTCCCTTCCCAGATTTAACTTCAGTCCTGATTTTTAATACCTCCTTCCCCTAAATGCAGAAGGAGACAGGGAATGGAAGCTGCATGATCAGCTTTGGCTCAGCCACTCACTCCTTCCTGCTCACAGGGAAGACCTCTCACAGTCTTCTCCCATGCCACTGTGGGGTCCCACCCATGGGAGACACTCCTCTACCAATTTCCCCAACCTAACGCCTTCTCAAAGACTTCAGTTCTTCAGAAACTGCTCTATCATATGTCCCTTCCATGGGACCATGTTCTTCGGGAACATACTGTCCCAGTGTGCATCCCCCACAGGGTCACAAGTCCTGCCAGAAAATCTGCCTCAGTGTGGGTTCCTCTCTCCATGGGTCCTGATAGGACCATGCTTCCCACTGTGCTACAGCACCCTTTGCTATTGGTGGGCCTCCTTTTGGTACATCTCTGCTCCCCCACAGGATCTCCACAGGCTGCAGAGGAACACCTGCCTCACTATGATCGGCACCATGGGCTGCAAGGGAATCTCAGCTCTGGCATGTGGAGCACCTCCTGCCTTTCCTTCTTCCCTGACCTTGATGTCTGCAGAAATGTTTCTCTCACATATTCTCACTTCTCTTTTCCCTGGCTGAAATTGCTCTTGCAGTTACTTATATCTGTTAATCCCAGGGGCACTACCCCCAAAACTGATGGGCTAGGCCTTGGCCAGTGGCATGTCCATCTTGGAGCTGGCTGGCATCGGCTCTGTTGAATCTGGGGGAAACTTCTGGCAGCCTCCTCCAGAAGATACCCCTGTAGCCACCTCCACTACCAAAGTCTTGTCACTCAAATACAAATATGAAAGAGAACACCAAAGGCCTGATTCTTCAGTAATATTTCTCATGAAGGTGGAGAAAAGCAAGTGCTGAGACAGTTGGGCCTGTGCAGCCTCAAGAAGGGACAGCTGAGGAGGCACCTCATCAACATGTGTCAGTATCTGATGGGAGCGTGCCAAGAGGATGGAGCCAGGCTCTGCTCAGTGGTGACAATCAATGGGACAAGAGGCAATGGGCAGAAACTGATTCACAGAAAGTTCCAGCTGAACTTGAGGAAGAACAACTTTACTGTGTGGGTGACCAAGCAGTGCAACAGATTGTCCAGAGAGGTTGTGGACTCTCCCTCACTGGAGATATTTAAGAGCTGTCTGGATGCAATTCTGTGCTTTCTGCTCTAGGATGACCTTGCTTGAGCAGGGAGGTTGAACCAGATGGGACCACTGTGGTCCCATCCCATTTTGTGATTCTGTGAATTGTGTTGCTCAAAGCCTTAATGCATTTCTTCACACAGTGCATTTCTGTAACTAATTTAAAGGACAGAAATAGCATGTCACGGAAGAGGCATGCTCATTTTAGCTATTTTAGAACAATTCATTCTCTCAAAAAACACACACGTTAAACATCTTATTTTATACATTGACAAACCAAAAGAAGAGTAGCCAAATTCAAGAAAAATGTCCAAAAACCCTAATATTATTGTTTTCCTTGTATAATAATTCTAAAAGCAACAGAGATAAATAGCATATATCTGACAGCAATCCACAAAGTTGGATTTGAACATTCAGTAAGAATCTTGTTTGGGCACGAATGATTCAAAAAGATTATATAATACTTTTCACAAAATGGCTTGAATAAAACAATCAATTAAATAATTAAGCATGCTACTTGTCAGACAACCAACATTGCTCAAAATTCTGGACTTGTTTTTCTGAGATGTGTCTCTGACTGGGAATACTGAAGTTACTACATTGTTTATATCTAATACTTAAGTAAATCCATTTACACTCAGTATGTATATATTTCTAACAATATGTTAGAAATACTGTATCAACAAGATGTATACACCACATACTAATTAGAAAACTAGGATAACCGTATCATTCCAAAGCTCTGTCCAGCTAAGGCAGACAAGAAGAACTCTAGTTAAACATTGTGTTTGCATCTACTCAGAAAAACTGCTTTTACCTTTACAGCAGATGGGAACTTGCTTTTAGATACATGATTGATACTTTAGTAATAGAATGGTTTGGGGCTGCAAGGGACCTTAAGGATCATTCAATTCCAACCCTCCTACCATGGGCAGGGACACCTTCTACTAGACCAGGCTGATCCAAGCCCCATCCAACCTGGCCTCTAATACTTCCATAAATGGGGCATTCACAGCTTTTGGGCAACATGTTTCAGTGCCTCATCACCCTAACAGAAGCAATTTCTTTACAATAGAACATCTAAACCTGCCCTCTTTTAATTTAAAGCCATTCCCCTTTGTCCTATCACTACCTGCCCAGGTAAAAAGTCCCTCTCCAACTCTGTTGTAGGCTCCCTTTAGGTACTGAAAGGCTGTTCTAAGGTGTCCCCAGGGCCTTCCCTTCTACAGGCTGAACAACCCCTCTAAGCCTGTCTTCATAAGAGAGGTGTTCAAGCCCTCTGATTCTACAGAGAAAAATAAAGAAAAATAGCGCTGATTCATCTTAAAACACAACTCTATGCAGCAAGATAAAACTTGAGAAGCCAATGCATCCCGAAGTTTAAAATATGTATCAGAATTACGTTTCTAGTCTCAATTTTTTCTGTCAGCCATCCTTTTCTGCTATGATCCCCCTCTGTGTTTCCTGCAAAACAAATTCTAATTCTTGTCCCTCAGCTCTCTGCAGATTGTACTGATCAAGATCTCATCAATAGACATTTTTCCAGGAATAACTTCAACCATCATCCCTCTTCTTTTTTCTCAGCTACTGAAACCTGGAATCATTCAGGTTCCCTGGGATTTTCACATTCCATAGCTGTGAAGGAGTTTACAGCTTCAGGGACACTGTGTTTTGGACAAAAATCTAAAAGAAGTGAGAAAATCATGATGTTAAGAACACAGCCTGAAGGAGGAGAGTGAGAACAGGAAACAAAAACTTTGGTTTTGCTCCAATACTTGTGTCTTGTATACAAGCAGGAATGTAACTCTGCTTACAGGATTCTACTGTCTCTTTTGTATTTATCTTTTAGTGGCAAGAATGCATATGCATTTAAGCAGCTTTACAGAAATATTGCAAGGATGCATTACCAAACAACCCAGGCATGCATCTGCAGTACAACTTATAAGAGCAAGACAGGTTAGACTGACACCTTAGGGTTGAAAATAATTTTATATCAAATAGTGGGCAGTTAAATCATTGTACCCCAACTTGCCACACATCTCATGCTGCTGCTTCACTAATGCAGGAGAGCCAGGCAAGTTACAATTTTCACACCACAGAGAAACTACTTTGAAGCAGCCACTATGTTGGAATAGGTGACTCTATCCTGAAACAAAATATCATCTGCCTAAAGAAAAATTGTTTGCAGATGAACTGAGAGTGAAATGACTGTGCTGTGTCTTTTGGAAGATCTCATGGTATAGAATGGAGATCTTTGGGTGCTGTTCTTGGGCACATGACAGGTTTAACTTTTTTCTTTTTTAACCTGAAGCATGTTGCTAAAATTCAACTCAGTATATGCCAGCTTAATTGGACAGTCTAGAAGAAATACAAGCAACTTAATCACAGATCTTTTTCTGCCAGCATAATTGATTTATACTAGGACAAGCTCATCCCTCCTACCACATGAACTCTAAAAGTACCCAAGGACAAACAAAGCCCACTACAACACAGCAAAATGCAAGTGATTGTCCATATAAAAATGAAGATGACCATGCCCAACACATGTGCCAGAGTAGTTTGTCATTTAATTATTGCATACACTTTCCAGAATTTCAGACTTCCTTGAAGGGTTCCCAAACTCTACCTCATTGAAATAAAGGAAATTTGCTTTTAATTGCATTTTTATAACCATTATTTCATTCATAATCAAGGCATAGCATTTATAAAAATACAGCATTTGTTAGGAACAGCTTAACTCCATGCCCACTCCATGAAGGAAACAAAGTTGAAATAGATAGCACTTCAAAAAACTAAAATGAACATGGGACATAAGAAAAAAAGGAATTAGCTCACAGTTCTTGCTGAAGCTCTAGATTCAGTTAAATTATCTGAACTATCAACACTTACAAGACTCTACAGAAATAATCAATTCAGTTCACAAGTAATAATCATCAATTTCCTTCAAAATTTAATCACCTCTACTTCAGGAGTACACACAAAAAAAAGGGCTCCAGCATAATTGGCACCATCAATCTATTTTACATTTCACACCCTTACATTCACAGCTGGCACACAGGTTGTCACTCACTGACTAAGATGTTTAACTTTCCTTCAAAGGAAAAAAAACACACAACCAGGAACTATGTTTAAAAAGTATATGTAAGGTCCTGTAATTAACACACCGACTAGATGCATGTATCTGAATTTGGTCTACTGTACACTTCAATGCCGTGTTCATGTATTATTACAGTTTGTAGCACAAAGCTTGTTTCTTATCATTAATATCAAACTGCCAATACAAAAACACAAGAATGAGGTCTGCAGATAAGAAGCAAGCACTTCAGCTAGTGTGTTCAAACACATTCAAGAACTGCAAAAGTTTTAGACTCAAGTGTAGTAAGGATTATTTTAAATTTTCCCATTCATTAGCATAATCTGTCATTGTTTTCTACAGTTAAGAACTGCAATAGGTAAACCACTCAAGAACAAGACTAACATCTGTTCTATACTGCTTTGTAGTGTTAAAGAATACTGATTTCAAATATACATTTGCTTGTACATAGTACATTTCTTTCTTCACACCAGGAACTGATTTATGCAAGACCATGGGAGTAAGACTTAAGTATTTTTTTCAAATTCTCATAAATTAATCGGTTATACTTAAAATATGTTTTAAAGCATCATCATGTTCCACTTGAACTGTAGAATATTTTTAAAAAGAAACTTTATGAAGTTAGAATATTTACAAACATGAGTGGATTTCCTTGTTGACTAGAAATAGTGTACCACAAATAAAGAACAATTAATATGTCTCTTCTGTGATTAAATGAGGCAGGAATGGAATAAGACAGCTAACTCATGTTTATCCTGCTAAATCTAAAGCAGTAGGTTTGCTATTTTGACAGATGTGCAAAAACAACACTTTTTACAAAGAATGTCAATTCTGCATTTAAATTCAGTATGTTGCCCTTCAAATGAAGGGGAAGAAGAGACCTTAGGCAGAAATCATCTTCAACATTTCTTGGGAGATTTCTACCTAATAAAGAATTATTAGGTCCCTAGTAAAAAAAATAGAAGTTACTGTAGAAAAATATCCTAATGTAACAGGAGAAATTAAATTATTTATGTTAAAAGCCCCAAATAAACAAAACAAAAATCTCGCCAACTGCTCCCCTGCCCCCCAATCCTCTGACAATAGCAACACTCAACTTCGAAAGCCAGAACTTAGCACAAACTGGAAAGCCTCCATTCCTGAATGCCATGCATGTATTTGCAGTACATTTTACCAGTGTGATTAGAAGGGTTTTCTGTACCATTTAAAAGCAAAATCCCCAGCAATCACCTGTTCTAAATTGTTAGGATTTTCCATATTGTGTAGCGCATTCTGCTTTCATGAAACACTTTCCATTTATTCGAATGCATATTTTCTTGATTTTGTGAGGAGAGCAGATATGAGAGCTCCTACAGCAGGTGACCAAAGGTTGCTAAGTCACTGACCATAAATGGCATCAACGTATTTGTGTGCCTCTGTGTGCTGGGTGTCTCAGTTATGCAACAGCCCTGCAAAGCCACAAAAACCAAAGTTTGTACTTGCACTCACAATGCATAAACATACAACTGGATAAAAAGAGGGGGAAAAAATCACCACCCCAAGTAAAATGAGTTTATACCTGTAACTTGAGAAGGCAGAGGAGAATGCTAAAAGCTCTTTGCATGTAGCAAATCATGCTCTGCTTCTACCATTCTTATTCACTGAAATTTTCCACTGCATATGGAACTTACTAATTTAGAAAACATGGTTTGACCCAGTCCTATAAAAATAAATCCTTTATAATTGCACAATACAAGTTATTAATGCTTTTTCCACAAATCAGTAGCATTTAAAAAATAGACTGCGCATGACAGAGTCATTAAAGCTTTCAGCCATTTATAAGCTTCAAAAAATTGCCCATCTGTCTGAAAGATGCATGAGCTCAATTTGGGAAATCAGCACACACAGAAAAGCCCACAAAGTTGACTGAATGTCTGGATAGCGATTTCTGAGAGCAACAACATTGCTTTTCAAGTTAATCAAAATTATGATTGCATTTTTGTACAAGAAGATTTGTAACTAGACAATTCCATATGTCACAAATGCTTCCTGTGAGACACTGAAGATGCACAGAGTAATGAATAAACATGCACAAGTACACTTTTGATTTTTGACTGCACAAAACAAAAATCTGCATAAATATATACAAAATTAAACAAATAGATGCTTTTGGCAACATTTGGGCCTCCATTTATTCTGAATAAATAAATAAAATAAATAAAAATTATGGGGAACTGCTGGCCTATATCTAGGAAAGAATCATCACAAACAAATGCTGTCAAATTATGTACTGGGTTATCTCAAAAGAAAAGCATCAAGATTAAATTAATATAGATGAATTTCAGCTCTCAATGCTCTAAGAAAATATTCTGTAGGCTTTTTTTGTTGTTTATTCATTTGTTTTCAGAGAAATAGAATATACCAGAACTTGGATGGAAATTATTAACTGTTTTACTCCATCAGTGAAGCAAGGTCAGAATACCTATTAGAACTCTTTAAATGTGTCTGATTTTGTCAGGGTTAGCAAAAATAATAAGGCAGGACAAACCTTTGTTCTTCATGTATAAAGCTTTGAAGGCATTCATCTCCTAACCTCATTATAGGAATTTTTCTTCTTTCTTTAGGATGTGTTAAGATTTGTAAACTAAACACTTGCTAGCAACCCTACATATAAGAATCAGACTAGAAAAGACAAAGGCATGTAGTTTGGGGGGCAAAAAACCAACCAACCAACCAACAACCAAACACCCCNACGCAGACTAACAACCAAACACACCTTAGCAACTAAATTAATATTCTCCTGCTCATTTCCCAGGGAAATTATTATAAACTATTTATACCCCATAACTGACTGCAAGGACTTTTACAGATCTTTTAGTAAAACTGAGTTTTACTACCAGAATTCTGCGTTTTAAACTCTCTTATGAGTGACAATCATAATATCCTACTTTGATCATTTCACAGCTTTCCTTATACCACCCACATTCTTTTTCTCTCTTACTTTATGTGAAACTCAGTACCAGTGAATGAACGGTTAAACAACTTCTCCTATGTTATTGAGAATATATTTGAAATACTATCAGGATTCAGGCTCACCCATGAATAGCAAACATGAAAAAAGGACAAAACAAAATACATTTATAACACAGCAAAATGCAGTAAAAGGTTTTCTGAAATCTTTTTCTTTAAGATGGATAAAATGTAGCTAGGGACAATACTATTGCCTATTCTTTAAGGATGTTGTTTTTCTTGATGATTTCAAGCTTACTTGAAAGTCTACACTCAGGAAAGGTGAAATGTATTTTTAGAGTCTACTTTGATGAACTCAAATATTGCAATTAAGGCAACCTTGACTGCAACAAACTACCATTTTGGATAAACTATTAGGATGTCAATTTGAAAGCTTCTCACATTTTATTAAACTGCAATGAACTTTGAAAATGAACTTTGCCATCCTTTCTGTGTACAATGTGAAGATAATGAGTTATTTAAAGATAACGCTGAAACAACACTCGCGCATGAAAAGGACCATGAATAAACTTCAAGTTTAAATTAAAGGAAATTTTCTAAATAACAGGATTCTTGCTAAGTATTAGTTGCCTTTCTCTTGAAGCTACAGTAAAATCTAGTTGATCAGCTTATGAAAAACAATAGTTTTTAAGATCTCAGGCCTGTTTTCCTGATTCCTAATAACAAAGCACCACCCAGAAAAGAAAAATTCATTAGTTTGGATTTGATCAGATGGAATGTTTGCAAGAAGTTCAAAATAACAGACTTCAGCTTCCATTCTACATCAGCTGTCTGCAGGTTTTAATTGTGAATATTCAGGGGATATATCATTTGAAGATGTAAAAGTTAGCTAACATCTCCATTACACTACTCAGTGAAGTTGTGGAAGTAATGCATTTGGAATACTAGTTAAGAATTGCCTAATGCAAATAAGACAAAAAAAAAAATTAAAGCTTATAAAAAGAAATAAAAAGTTAAGAAGAAACTTAGACAAGAAATGTAGGGAAATGTGTAAGAACAACATCTCAAATTTTTCCAAAACTAATGTGCATCTTTTCCATAGTTCATTAACTGAAGCTGAAGAAGATAATTGTGAGCTAATTGTTCAAGTCTCTTGTCAAGTTGCTAAGTCTGTTACTGCAATGTAATAATGTTTTTTCAAGTGGAAAGTAAACAGCTCATATTTCAGAGAAAAGCCAATGTAGAAACTAATGTTTACACAGAATCAGAAATTTTCCTTCCTGTTTAGAAGATAAAACTTGAGTATTCTACATGAGGAATTTTTAAATAATGTGATTTCAGCCATAATTCAATTTAACCCTAAGGAAATGCAAACCAAAGCTGAGATGCATAGTAGAAAGATTTGCCACATGAATAAATGCGCTTCTATTACTTCAAAATTACTCAGAGTAACTATACTGTTTTAAATCCAGGTTTACTTCAGGTATCTCACGAACCACACTCAAAACAAGCACAGTATAACATTTTTAGAAGTTGACACCCAGAGAACACAATCCTGCTAAGCGCAGGCTCCTCACTGGTTCCCATCTCACAAACTCCTCACATGTTCACAAACTAAAGGGGGATACAGTGTGGAGGCATGATGCACACCCAGCAAGCATTTCATAGGGTGTGCAACTAAAGACAGACTGACCAATATAGAGCTTCTGGAAACAAAAGCTTTGTATTCTGACTCCACATAAACTCAAAAATGAAATTACTTATCTATTATAACCAATTTGACCAACCATGTGAAAAGTAAGAATTTGTTTTCATATTAATATTTCATCACTGGAGTTTTCATTTTTACAGCCAAGTTGTATTTGAGTTCCCTGAGTGCAGGCAGCACTGGGATGTGGGAGATACTCCGAAATTTATCCCAATGCAGACATATTCCCAGTTCTGTCTAGATAAAGTTAAAAATTTAGTTATCTGAAATTCTTCTCACCTCTCACTTTCTCACAATATGACAATACTTATACTCCAGCAAATGAAATGCATTTTGAGATGAGCTGCAGTTGCCTTTAAAATGACCATTATTTTTCTGAGCTGAACTCTCACCAACCTTCTTTTACCACTGGTAAAGCCATTCTGTCAAGTCAAATGCCTGCAATAATGAAACTCCTATTGCAAGGTACATCAAGGAGCTGAAGGTAAAATCTTGTACTCTGTAACTTCAGAAGAAAAACTCCACAATGGAATTTATAATGTTAAATTATCAAAATTGAGACTGTAAAGTGAAGAACAGAAAATCTGGTATTATAGATTCAAATCAGTTTATTCCAACCTATGCACAGATATCTTTTAAGTTGTACTTTTTACAGTGATAGTTTTTTTACCAGAAGCAAGCTAAAGTTTCATGAAATTCAAGTAACTGAGTGCATTGTAGAGGAAATGAAAGAAGTATTTTATAGCTCAATATCACAAGTATAAAAATGGAATTCCTGCATTTAGTTAGATCTCTAGTCAATATAGACATCTTTAAACTGAATTAGTTTCATTTTCTATTTGGCTTTTTTCTTTTTTTGAATTGCTTTAAAATATGAGACTGACCTTCATATAGGGTTAAAAGGAAATTTTTTTTTTTTTTGTGATGCAGTACACGTGATGCAGTAGTATGTTAATATTAAGGTCAACATTACTTGAAAACTTTGTCGTACTAAACTCTGCTCTGGTTTTGCTTATGCTATAAGTGAAATGAACAGTGCAACTCAAGTTGCTGGGATCACTTTGGGTTCCAGGATGTTGCATTAAGCAAGTGCAAAGCCACCACAAATTCTTTAGTAAGCAGAAAACATTTCTCTTTACCTTTGTATAATTACTTGATTGCAACAACAGGCTTCCCAGCCAGTAAGGCTGTGTGTTTCAAGTAAAACTATTTGTCTACAAACCTAACAGAGTCATGTGTGGATTCACCCTTCCTTTCTCACAAATAATGCCTTACATGAGCTAAGCTTAACATTGCGATTTTGGGAGACATGAGCTTTCATCATACTGAGACTTTCTGTCAATTAGCAGAGCTTTCCTATGACAAGACAGTCATTCATACAAATATAACTTCCACGTTCATTTCATCAGAAAGTTACATCTAGCCATAATATGAAGCCAAGCATCCATACATTTGAATTTCAGTGACATGTTACATAAACTGTCTACAAACCAAATACAGGAAATTTCAACTTCATGCAATAGCACATATTCCTTCAGTGGAAAGTGGTGCAATCTGATAATCTGATAGAGTTGCTTTGCTTTTAGCTCAAGCTCTCTTCCCTTACTCTATCCTTATTGTATACAATACAACCACTGTAGTTTACAGAACAACAGTTTAAAAAACCTCAGTCATACATCAGGTCATCTTCCATGTTCACAGAAAAAAAGCACATTACTGGCACTGAAGTTCACTGACCAACTACAGCTCTGATGAGTAGTCATAGGTTGCTTTTGCACACTGACTTCCATGTTATTAATCTGCGCTATTCAGAGATCTGACACAAATCATGTGGTACCTGATCGGGGACACTGAGATACTCTCAAATGACAGATGCAGAAAACAGACCTAAGCAAGAAGTGAGATACAGGAGAACATAATAGACAGCAAAATGAGAAGGAACTGCCTCATCAACATGAAGGAAATTTTCCTAGTTTGCCATTTTCTACCAAAAAACCAGTTCATCGTCAGTGACAGGAACTAGTTGAAGAAGAAGCTGTTGGATACACTAAGCTTTTAAATTCTTTTTTTTCCCTTGTCAAATCTGAGGGACTTTTTCCAAACTAAAATACTGCCAAATAATTGTTGCTGATAATAAATTTACTGTTGGCTGTGGCACTGTTTATTTTTTCTTATAATAGGTGCTATGCTGGGTCAAGAACTATGGGGTAAAGTCAAAATGTAAAATGAGGTAAGTCAAGTTTACATTCATGGGCATAAACTGTGTTAGTAATAGTTTACAGGTCTGACTATGCTAATAAAGTAATTAAAATACAAAAAGAAATAAAAGCTCATGTACAAATTATCACATGTTGGCAACCTACATGAACTGTCTAACTAATGAATTATGCAAATCTATGTTTCCCCAAAGTTTTAAAACATTCATTAGAATTTTTAGTGCTCCTCTGTAAATGCAAGCTGTTCCATAACTGAACCAATGAAAACTTGTTTTCTTTTCCATTTTGCCCTTTCCTCTAAAACTGCCCATATTCTGCTTCTTGCCCCTTTTCAGAGATCTGTCTGCTGACAGACTGACTTCAGAGCAAACTGTGTCAAGAAACACCCAATCTTAAAGTCAAACCTTCAAATCAATCCTCCCCACCTTCCATCTCAAACAACCTTCACATAAACTGCAAAACCTTCCCAGAAGAAAAAAAAAAGCCAATTTCCACAAGGCTCATTTTCCCAGAAACCAGGATCACAAAACTGGAGCCGCACACAAAGCCACTGCAGATAATGACACAGAGGTGTGTTGGTATCTCCAATATAAAGGTTAATTTTCCATGGTAGGTTACACTGAAACTGATAGGTCTTTAACTTCAAGTTTGAAATACATGAATATTATATATTTCATGGCTTATATGAATCAGGTACTAGATTTGCAACCCCAAATCCATCAGAAAATCAGAAACATTTTGCATGCATTAGTATGTAAAACTATGTAGATCATTAAAATGTACCCTTATTGTACCCATAGCTTTCTAAGGCAATCTAAGGAGAAGCCTGTTATTTTCCTCTCTTTTATAGTGTTTAAGTGACAATGTATTTATTCTACATTTATTAGAGGACCTACAAACTCTAGATTCAGTTCCCCTTTCATGTCACCAGTACACCAACATTCAGCCATTTGTGTTTACAATATCAATCAAAGAAATTATCAAAGCTAGTTATTTTTGCTGAAATGGAGATGAACTAAATCAGACATTTTTCTCCTACCTGTTGCTTCATTTTAAAATACAAACACTTTATAAATTACATGAATAAAGTAATCTTGCAACTGTGTACCTATATTTAAATTTACATTTCTTTCTGTCACAGATAACTTCTAATATTCATGTAGTCTTTTATATTAAATCTGTCCATAACCAAATATTGCACTTTCAAGTTTCATAACATTTGCTTATCTCCCTCATGATGCCAAGCCTTTAGTCTGCATTATATTGATATTTAAAGATGTGCTGCTGTCCTTTTAGTTTTATAACACCTAAATGTCATAATTTCTGCTGAATATTATGCATGAACTATCTAAAGATTTTGGGTTTGATCATAAAAGCCAAAGGAGTGCATATGAATAAAATGAAAGCATACAAGTATTTCTGCAGACAAACCAGCAAACTCCTGGTATCTAGCTGTTCACAAAAACACTTTCATCATTTGTTATCAAAATTTTTTTCAGTGCATTTCAGTATTTATATTCGTATTAGTTAAAAACAAGGAATTTTTTTTAAGTCTTTTACACAGCTTTCAAATTTCCTCTTTTTCTCAGTGCTCCTAACAGAAACTGACTTTTCATGATTTCCTGAATGTTTGTAAAAAGGAACAGCAGGATTAAGAGAAACATTTAGAGAAAAGTGTTTGTCATTTAATCACTGCTTTTAAAATACCATTGTTATTGAAATATCTAATCACTATTGAAATATCTATCACTGCTGGCTATCTAAGCACAATGTTTAGATCACTAACAGAAAACTCTCCCCTTATAATATGAAGTTATGGAACAAGAATAGCATACACGTCACTTTAATAACATATAATTGATTTGACAAAATAATAGCCATTTGTCAGCTATATGGCATATGCAGCTTCATGAAGAAATTATATAAAAAGGAAAAGGGATATGAATTCATCACTCATCACTACACTGCCTCAACACAGCAGAAAACGTTGCTTGCAAGGATTCTATGACAACATCTGAACACACAAATTTAATTTTTTGCCTAATCTGGCTTTAATATCTTTTATGCTGCTTTACTCCTCTCAGTCTCAGAAAGGCAAATAAAGGGTAAAAGAATCTGCCACTTCTTAAAAAAAAGATTATTTTATGAACTGGGAGGGGACAGATACAGGTATCAGTCAGCATTTTCTTAACAAAATAATCCACCTCTGTTATATGTGACCATCTCATAAAAGAGAACAAAGAGCACAAGAAAACACAATACAGTCTCAGTTAAATTTAGAGGATCACAAATGCAAGAATTAAACTGACTTCAGGTGTATAAAAGGGATTCATCTGACCTCAAAGTCAATGTTACTGAATTCAGAGTAGAGACACCAGCACATTTTTCTTGTGTTATCTCTTTTACCAAAACCTAAGGTACAAATATGTTCAAAACCGGCACCCATTTACGAGCACATTCCTGAAATTTATTTCAATAACACCAATAAACTGAAGTAAATCATCTTACTGGTCCCACACTAGGTCCAGCTTCATATAAGTCTGCTTTGTAGATTTCTTTCAGCTTTTCAAACTTGTGTTAAACACTTTTGTAAACATTTCTATGCTATATGAACCACTTCTAGCTGAAAACTGTTCCACTGACAAGTCAGATAGCTTTATATTTGAAATGAAGAAGACTGCAGACTTTTTCGATGTTATAGCAATAATATTACTTTCAGCAATCAGCAGAATTTAAGTTAGAGCTTGCAAGAAAGAGCAAGAGTCTGTTTACTGGCATTAATTCTTTTTCTAATAAACTGGAAGTAGATAAGCTTTACAAAACACTAACATATTTTAAAATGCATCAATAGCAATTATGATCTTCATTTAAAAAATGCTACAGTATTATCATATTGAGCAAGTATGGCCCCAATAGTTGCTATTTCAGCCAAAAAGAAAAGAAAGAGGGAATAAAAAGAAAGAAAGCTTTTTTACTTGTCAGATACCTCATAAAACCCACTTACAGACTTCCTCATGAGTTGTTTACTGCTGGGAAATTGTTAGCCTGCAGAAACAGCCTGGTCATGCTGTTTTAGAGGCCTGATTTCAAAAAATTTCATCTGCGGTCTAGATTTCATAAACATAGAATAGTCAGAATTGTACTCACTTCACAATTTCACTTAAATTGCATTACAGATCAAGAGGCAGTTCATCAAAAGACACATTGCAAGTAAACCAGCAGATATGAGTGGGCAAGATAGATGTGTACAGCATTTATCTTTCTAAACCCTGAAATATCAAGCTAAAAAAAAAAAAAAATCTTACAAAATGGTTCTGCAACTGCAGTGCTCTACTAATATTTCTTTCACTCACCCAGGGGCTTCTTAAAACAGTAGGTCAGAAATCTGTTCCTCTAAGTTCCTAGCTGAGACAAAGGTTTTAAGTAAAACATTAGCAAAGGGTACAATTCTCTCTTTTGCTATCAGTCTACTCAGAACAAAGCTCACATACACAACAGCAACCGATGCTTCCATAGAAACAGAAAACCCACCCCACAGAACACTGAAGTCAAAGGTCTTCATGCTTAAACTTCTAAGGGATGAACTGAAATTTGAAAATAAAACCCAACCTATTCCTTAGTTCCATACCCTTATCATGGAGAAATTTCACCTAAAGAACTGTTAAAATTAATTTGAGGAACTTGAGGCATTCATTTTTTTGTGCTGCGTTCAAGAAGTAACAGTAGTGCAAGACATTAAGTGATTGAAGTTTCCATTATTTTACTTTATATAAATGATGTAAATTTTCATCAACTATCCCAAAGCATTTTTTCACATTCCATTTAAAAGAGCCTCATTTCTCTGTATGGCTTTTTTGTACTAGTATGTGAGTCTGCCTAGCTCAATAAAATTCCAGGATAAAAATCTAACAAGTTACATCCAAAATGGTCAAAGTTGATGTATTTTCAGAGTAAAAGAGAACTGTAGAGAAAAGATGAGGAAATACTAAAATCTGCAGTATTTCAGTAATAATGTTCAAAATACAACATTAATAAAGGCTAATTAACAGTTGACAGTCTCTCTTCCCTTTGACATGAATTTCAGCATTCACGCCAAGCAAAACAAAGGCATCTTATAAATGTTTATTTCTGCTAACAGTCAAACAGTACTTCAAGGCAGTTTTTGCATCCCTTTAGTTTCTCCCTGGACCACACAGCGTTATAAATTTCAAGTTAAAACAAAGCCAGCTGGGCCTTACCTCTGTCACTGAAGTCATCCACCAGAATGATCTCTGCGATCAGGCTGTCTGGCGTGCGGTTGATGATGCTGTGGATCGTGCGCAAGAGCGAGGTCCAGCCCTCGTTATGAAACGGGATGATGATGCTGGTGTTTGGTAGTGTTTCCAAGTACACCTTGTGCTTACAGCTGCAAAGGCAAGACAATAATTGCATAAGCATACTGAAAATCTGAGTTGGCATATCCTGTCATCCATTTGGGCCATTCAACCAACATGTTTTCTGGCATAAAATTCAACAGTGCAATCAAGCAGTACTTTCATGTGAAAATAACTGGATTGTTTAAAACACATTGCTTACAACAGTGAATAAATTAGAACAATGAAAAAAATTAAGTGGAATGAGTGAAAAAAAAGTGGCTGGAATTATCTTCCTCCACTGAAAACTTTATCCTGTAATATGACAGATTACATATCTTCTGTGACATCATTTCCAAAAACCAAATCCTCTTATAAAAAAGAATTCTGAAGCATAATATGAAGCTAATCTGAAATGATCGTTTGGTCGGCAAAGAGATAAACTCTAGAAAACAAATCGGTATTATCCTGGGTGATATGTGCTTACAATATGAAAAACAACATCCACACATACGACTCCAACTTCAGATCTACCGATCCAATATGATTGCTCCTATTAAGTATAGAGATAAAACAACACAATTCTGAAATGCAGTCTTATAAACAATGAAATGTAAACAAGCTTTCATCTTTGAAAGGAAAGCACCCTACGTTCAACATTTTAATTGCAGCTATGGAATAGCAGAGCTTAAACTGACTGTTTTCAATATTGAGTTGTTTACACATTTCATTAAGAAAAAAACATAACACCCAAAAATAAATAATGGGCATGCAAATCAGTATCTCCTAATATCCAACGATATTTTATGACAAATTTTTAGATTACTGCAACTGATAGGATTGCATCTTTCCTGTTTTCTTGAAAAAGGAAAAAAGGGACATATTCCTCTGTTGTTAACAAAGCCCGGCATTTTCACCTCTGGGGACAAAGTAACTGAATGATTTCTCATTCCTCTAAAGAGAGTCACATCCTGATAAAGGTATCCCTAGAGCAGAAGCCTGTCAGCTTTGCAATAAACAAACAAAATTAAAATTTTAGCCCTGCAAATTCTAGGTTTGAAAAAAAAAATATATATCTTTGCTCCTCGTCAGAAAGCATAACTATGCATATCAAAAAACTGCTACAGGATATAACTTTGATTTACATATATTTGCAGCTTAGTTTGTATTTCCTCTTTATAAATGTCACTTAGAAATCAATATTTACCAATACACCATACAGCTACCACACTGATGAGATGCTCTAAAAAAAAAAAAAAAGAATAACTCACAGCTACTATAGCTGTATTTGCAAAATATTAACTGTTATGTAGCTATAAATAGACAAACTAGTTTACTAAAAAAATGAGATTCAGTTTCTTCACTAAAAAAAAGAGAGATCTAAATTTGTAGTTCAGACTTTTCTTCCTAAAACATAGTGAGAATTAATTTAATGACAAGCCATTTTCTGAAATAATCACTGTGGAAACGTTTTAGTAAGCAGCTTGCTGGTAAAACATATAAGCACATCAGAAAAAGGGCAGATGCTTTGCAATAATGTGGAGTTCTGGAAAAAACAGTATTCATTATCTAGCGACAGTAAAGTCTAAGTATGTATATTTAAATGTTTTGTGAGAACAAAAAAATCTACTGCTGTGAAAGAATTTAGTAGAAATTATTTTTCTTATCTGCAGGAAGAAGTACAACAAATGAAGCCCATTATTAAAATGTAGCTGTTTCAGTTGGTAAATTAAGAAAGCCACCTACCAAAACCAACACCTACTGTTGCCAGCTGTTTGTCAACAGTGATGCTTCTCGGCCTAGAACAAATGCAATTCACAGACATGGAACTCTCATGCTATTTTTAAAAGCAAAAGTTTTTTCCTACAGCATTTTTGGCTCCCAGTAAATATTATTTCAAAACCAGTAAGTTTCCACCTCCATAAAACCTCCAAGCCAAAAAAAAAAAAAAACAAGCAAAAGAACCTCCCATATGTCAGATTAACAACTTCTAAAGGGTAAGAGGAAAAAAAATACCCAAAACACCCAAACACATCAGAAGGCCATTTCTTTTTTAAGAAGACACCTCTCCAGTATAAGAAGATACCTTTTGAAAGCAGTTGTACTCAAATTTGCATGGTTAATACCATAACCTTCTGCATGTAAGGATGGGGTGGGTCATTGGATTTGGATATTCTCATTGACAGTTGCAGAGTAAATGCACATGCTAAAGTGTGGAGAAGGAGAAGCAACACTGATGGATTTAGTTTACAACTATTCCATTCCTCCTGCTGAACAGATTGATCTGAAACAGAGGCACACTTAGAAGAGGAAAGCATCGTACACTCTTAACACTTCTCCATCATTCAACTTTGTTCTTTAATCCTCATTTACATTTGATTGCCATTGCAAAGTTATCTGTCTATATGTGAATTGATTTCTAGTAAGAGCCACAAACAACCAAAATGTCCTTTTCCTGTTTTTTTTTAAAAAAAAACAAAACAAAAAATAACCCAAAAAACCAAAACTGACCAAATTTCAGATTCATAGAAATTAGACCTGAAATTTCATCATTTTCTGCTAGATTTCATAGCAGTGCTTTACTTGCCTTTTTTCAGCAACTAAAATTCTGCTAATTTTTAGCCCCTAGTACTCCTGACATGTGACTCTTAACGGCAACAGAAGATCACTGTTTTAAAAATCATAACATGAAATCCACTTTATTTGAAGTTCTATCCACCATTGTCTGTAGCAGTGTGCAGCTAGCTCTGGGCTGTGATGGGCTGCAGGACAGACCTGATGAATAGCTGCAACGCTCAGGGAAGGCCCGTGAACTGCAACCAAGATGCAGTCAGACCTCCACAGCTGAAACATCGGATGTACCATGAGAATAAAGCAATATATTTTCATGAGAATAAACATATATAATGCATACACCATTTGTTCCAAGTCCAAGAGTGTGCTTCTTTATATCCTGGGTTTTAGAAGTGATGCCAAATACCCTGGCTGCAAAAAGACTACTTAGAAGCTACAGACATTGCTTCTTGTTTTAAAAGGGAAATTCTTGAGTCTCCAAAGAAATGAGAAATTGCAATTCAAGATTCTTTAATACTTCCTGAAGAATGTAATCTTACTAAAATTTACTAAAATAAATAAAGGTTTGTTGTAGAAAGGAAAAATGCTATGTATTAAAGATTACCATAACATTAGGTAAAACTGTCTAACTTATGGTATACATGTTAAATGAAACTATCTACAGAAATACTTAAAATAATACTGAGCAAAATAATATTTTTTCCCAGAGTCTAAAAATTTTGGTGGAAAATTAACTCAAACTTGTATCAATTTAGCAAATTATAGTACACATGAACTCCAGCTGTCATCCTCCTTATAAAGACACTGCAAATTACTTGCACACTAAGTGAATGTAGGCTTTATGTGGGCAGTAAGCACCATTCATGCGGTTTGAAAGGCAGAATAAAGTGTCCAAAGAGCACACTGACTTTAATTTGGGCTTGAAATAGTAGAAAATTCATAGAGGCCTGGAAATAAATCCTAAAATCAATCTTCAAAAAAGGTTAGTAGATTTAAGATTGACAGATAGGCAGTACAGCCAGTTTCAGTGAAGGAGGGGTTTGCTCCAAGACATAACTCAGCCTGGAAAAGACTGCAGTGTAGCTGATGTCAATCAACATTACTTTAAGCTCTCCTCTTAATTATGAAATCATAGCTCAACTGATAAAGGCAAATATACTACTGCAGACCTTTAGTGTCACATCATATTCTGATTAGGGAATTAAAAAATCAGCAGGGAATTGAAAAATTGATGTAAATATTACATCTTTCAAAATAATTTTAATAGGAATGTATTATCTGCTATTTTTAGCTTGTTTCTATCTGGACTAGTTTTTGCCTTAGTGGCACTTTAAATTAGATTAACTTTTTAAATAACATATGAGAACTCTGCACTAACAAGACTGATTCAAATGGCAAATGACGACAAAGGTAATTTGACTCTTAATTACTCTATATATATTGTAAAATGGCTTGTTTGAATGAGATATATATTAGTATAAACACATACAAAGTTTCAGAAGAAAAACTAGCCATGATATTTTATAATTTTGGGATTGAGGGCAGAAAACTAAATCAGTCTACTGAAATTAGTATATCGAACTGATTTTTCACTTTGGCTTTGATCACTATAATTTCCATGAAAGCGTTTTCTGTAATCAGCCCTGGCTATGTATGTACGCTCATCATTCCCATACTGATAAGAGGATAAATACTTAAGGATGCTAAGAGCACATTATTTGAATAGTCTTCCATATAGTTTTCACTATTTTTCCTCACTTTTATCCTTACCTCCATACTTGTGTTTCTTCAGATAACCAAATAGCTCAGTCCATCAGTATTTTTAATGTTTAGTGTTTGAGGTACCACTCATTCACTTTGCTCAGAAACCTCAAACTAGGTCTTCCTCAGCTTACCTTGTTCAGCTACAGGACTAATGCAGTCTCCTCATTAGTGGCTGGTAAGTGATCATGTACAGAACTGGAGGCTTAGGTGCTCAAGGTTTGATGCTGTCTTCCACAAGTTATTCCATGAAATCCTGATCAGTCAGCTTAGCTCACAGCTATGCTCGTATCTCTAGGCATGTGCCATGCTACACCATCAGCACCCAGTGCAGTGTAGCAGCAAACATCTGCACATCCTGTGGCTCAACCTAACTGAAGAGACCCAGGCCTCCAGTCTACTCCAGAGGGTGAATTTGGGATTGCTCCTAGCTCTACAGACTACCAGACTAGGCTGGTGAATTTAAACAGCCTGCCCATTTCACAGCCAGGACTGGAATCCAGCAATGCATGGGCATGTTCTCGTTCTTGTCCTTTCACCACACAGTCTCTTCATATGCAAGTAACTTGCCAATTCTTCTCTTAAGACCTATAAAAGACAGTGGCCTTCAGTGTTTAGGACTATGCTGCCTGTACTATTGATCATCTTCATCTTATGGAATCCCTTAGCAATTCTTTCCTTATTGGAGACTGGGGATCCATCTTATTGCTGAGTTCCACAGTGACACATTTAACCACACTAAACAAGGGAAAAAACTAGCTCATTATTCCATACAGCAAGTTAACTATTAAACCAAAGTAATTTGCTTCTGTAGTTTAATCCTACTGCATGCTGGTCCTGTTTCATAGGCAAACTGGGAAGAGAATGTCCACTGTGCTCTCTGGGTGAACTCTTTTTTAATTTAAAGAAAGTGTATCATTTAAATTTTTGTATTTTTACACAACGCACTCATCCTAGACACAGAAATATAGAACTCTTCAGAAAGAGTTCAGTCAAGTAACTACTCACCTTTTGACTGGACTTTTCAAAACAAATGGCTGCCACCAAAAGATATTATTTTAAGCCCTTTTGAAAGCAAGGTCATTTATTCCTAGTGGGCAGTATCCAAATGCCTCAATCAGCAAGTTGGGAGGGGATAAGGGGATGAAGAAGCAACAGTATATATCTAGGACTCATGGCAGGAATACTATTCGAAGGGGGTGAAGAACCTGATGATTGAAACTTGAAAAGGGATCCTCCTCAGCAGAAGCCTTTTCTGCATACTCTTAACAGATGCCTCTTTTATTGCATTTAAACATAGCATATTTTAGTGCAGGACACCAGCACTTCTTCATGGAACAAGGCTGAGTAATAGATTCAGTACCCAAGGTTGAAAAATTGAAAATTTCTTGGAATAAATAGTATATTTCTTCAGACCTATTTACTGAAGTCTTAAGTCTCAGAATAACTTCTGTGTTATGTCTGAAATATCTTGGTAGATACTTAGCAAGAAAATAACCATGATAAGGAACAGTCATGCTGCTAGTTAAGTAGCTCACACCCGTATTTTCTTACTAAAGCTATAACATTACCATTCAGAGCAATGGGAGTTTAGAAGAGGAAATGCAAGGGGCGTTATGCATTGCCACTGCACAAATAGCCAGAATTATAAATAACACCACCAATGTGGACTTTGCCAAAAAAAATTTTGTAAATGCCAACACTTGTGTTAAAAAAACCCAAACAACCAAAAACTGGCATCAAATGACAAATATGCTGATGAGTCAGATACAATGTCATTTTCAAGATTATAATGAATCAAAAATTATGAAGCTTGAATTATGCTTTCAAATATTGCTTACAGTAGATGAATTTAGTCTCTCTTTCAATGATATTTCAGAATTTAGTATCTGGCATTTCCTATTAAAGAATATCCCTACATCATTAAATTAGTCCCTCAGAGACTTCTAGACAAGATATTTACAGAGGTCCGATCTACCAGTCCACAAGCTGTTTCCACATTGTGAAGTTGTATTTACTACTTTGAAAATCAATCTCTGTCCAAAAAATCTCCTTCTTCTCTCCCTTCTGCAAGAAATATAATAAAGCACTAATCATATGTATGACTCAATTTTGTACTTTATTACTGTTCTGAAAAATTGAACTCAGAAAGCTGCACAATACGGTTTATTATGCACGCCTGCCACAGAGTCACCAGAAGATGGCTACTTATGAAACCCAATTTCTCTACCAAAAAAAACCCAATTAAATACACTAATTGACGAAGTAGAACTTTTCACCAGCTTTGCATGCTGCTCCTACAGTTTGGTTTTGGAGCTGGCTCCAGGAGTTCAAGGCTTATTCATAGAAACAACACACAGTCACATACTTTAACTTGATTTAAAACACTCAGTATTGACTTAATTTTTCCTTTCAGGTACAGAATTCTTCTACGGGGTTGAAACAAGAATCAAAACCAAGTTTCTGAACAAAACAATTTTAGAGTTGGCTTCAAAGTTGCAGGGAGACTTTTAGAAAGTTAAGAAAATAACAAGAGGTTCCTCTACTCCTGAAATACAAACCTGCCTGAGGAAGAAAAAGAACTGTCCCAGAAACACCATGAAGCTATCTGCAGCAGGCACCTTTAAAACACAACCTGAAAAGATGACTATTCATAAAAAGGGAAGTGGTGAAAAGGAGTTATAATTACACTTTTCCTTATTCACTACTAAGAATCCTAAGACTATTATGATTTCATTTTGTAGGTTAGCCTACTCTACTGGGCACAAACAACAGCATTTTTTTTGCTTCGAGGAATAAGAATAGTTCTGTTTGCTTACCTGATAACTTCACATTTGGGGGGGGTAAAAAAGGCCTTCATACCATGACCTTAAGAAAAGATACAGAACTTCCAAATCCTCCCTCTTTACAGCTTCACAGTTAACAGAAACACACAGAAACACACTGCCTTTGTAAAAGACAAAATGAAAGAATATAGGCTTCTAAAATGATGAGAAAGGAGAGCAGTGCTGGCACCATTCCAGCCACTTGACAGCAAAAGGTGATTCATAAAAGCAGCAATTTACTTGACCTGCGGACATATCAACAATGTTTTATGCACCTTAAGGGCTACCACTAGCAATGTTGTGGTCAGTTGCCAGGCTCTGTGCTTTCCAAACACATCAACAACCTTGAAAATTGCCCCGATAGATAATAGCATAGGAGAAGTTAAGTGTCTCAGACATCCCTTTGCTGGATTTAGGAAACAAGGTAGCAGCCTACTACTGCAGTTTCTGGATCATAAAAGTAGCCCACCTCTAATTTTCTCCTGTTATAGGAAGTGCCAGAGAAAGTTAAAGCAAAGCAGAAAGATATTTTCAACCTTTTTTTCCCCCACTGGCTTTGTCAGCTCTCACTCTCTTAACTAAGCTGCTTTTTCAGATGTGACCTTTTCTTTCCCTTTATTAAAAGAAACTACGGCACCCAGTGGGCCCCCAGGTACTGACAAGACCTCTATAAGCTACCAGAACAAAACATTTCCCAGTGAAATTTACATAGTAATTGTCTTAGCATGTCAAAGTATTCAATTTACAGCAACAAGCTTCAGTCACACCATGTTTCTGTTCCAATCTAGTCTTGTCAGCTGAGCCTGATTAAGTAGTGATAACTAGTAATTTCTCCTGCTATTTGACAAGGCTGTAAAATTAGCTTGGGTGTGAGTTGATGGCAGCAAAAGCAATCTTTATTTTCACAGTGACTCACAGCTGGGAAACAAGCAGGCATTACTGGGTATGGGCCTCAATAAATGTCACAACACTTTACTAGAACAAATAAACCTTCTCCAAAACATTAGCACTACTTTCATGAAAAAGAAGGAAAATAAATTGTACAGTAGAAATTGTTTGTGATATTGCTATTAAATGCATTATCAACATGTCTTGGGAATTAAGGAGGCAAAGTCCTGTGCTCTATGACTTCCCTCAGCATGGAATTCATCAGAACTGATGGAGCTGAATTAGGTGCTTGTTACCTTATGTCAAATTGCCTCATTTTGGCCTGTCATGTACAGTCTCTTCAGCAGCACTCTCTGTCTCTGAAGAAATCAAAGTCTGTGAGTTTGCCTCACTTTGTCCTTCAAACTAAAAAGTTCCTCTAACCAAGGGAAGAGTCTAAGAGTCAGATAAACTATACTGACATGAAGCAGGTTTATGTTCAAAAAATTTTATGATACAGTGACTTATAAAATCATCATCGCTTATTGAAAGATATTATAAATTTAAAAAATCATTAATATGTTTTAAGAAACTTATCTGCTCACCCATATGTATTAAATCTAGGAGGCTTGGGAAATAATACCTGTGGTCATTTTATATAATCTCAACATTCCTCATTAGCAAGTGCACATAAGAAGGCATCCTAGTATTCTAATTATATTTTAGCTTAAACCTTCCCCTTTGTTACCTATGAATTCAAAAATAACATCAGACCAATTTATTTAAAACATACACAAGCAAATACTCTCAAAACACTTTTTTAAAGGGAAGATCAGAGAAATAACAATCTAGTTAAAATTCATTCATTCCACCCTAGCATACTTATCTGATTGTCTCTCACAAGTAAGGCAGATCTCAACATGATCAATAAAAAGTCTCTATTTTGAGTCTAAGGTCATTTTCCTGGCTGAAGAAGAAACAGGACTAGAATTCAGGTTTTTGTCACTTCAAAGTGCATTTTAAAGCACACTACTTCAAGAACAAACCAACCTGTGACATTCAATTACCCTTTAACTCCTGTTTCAGAAATCTCAGTTATCTTATTACCACTTGCCCTTATATTGCAGAGGTACCCCATAGGCTTCTAGGCACCCTCTAGAAGCTCAGCCACCCCCCCCCAGTTTTGCATCAGTTCTCAAGTACTTCTCTCAGCTGCTGTGATCAAAGATCATTGAGAGGAGCCTCAAACAAACATCAGTTCCCTCAGCATTCATGGGTACATCCTATCAGGCCCACGGACTTACTACGTCCAGTTTGCTTAAGCATAAAATACTTCATGTTCAGAGACAGTCTTTCTGTGATCTACCTAAATCTCTTCACCTCTCCTTTTCACTGCCATATGTGGTCTAGCTTACACCTCCAAACATCATCACCACTGCACAATAAAATAGACAAGGAGCAAGATAGTATTAGGTGTGACCAGGGTTTATAATACTGAAATCACAGCTGGTAAATAAGGAAGCAAATGCTGTAACAAAGGCTGTTTGGCCTCATGGACCACATGTGCCAATAAGATCAGTAAATTCTCATGCCTACTACCATATCCTGTGGCCAGCACAGCCTTCAGAAAACTGGAGCTCAAGAAGCTTACTCACAATCAAATCAGGCAAAATAGAAGCTGTTTTGCCATTCCAGCATTGCTGCACATCTGCTATCCTTATTACGTGAGGTGCAACAGCTAATTGTGTTGCCACTGAGAATGTACTGCTGAGAATGTATTACCTTACTGAGGTAAGATATATGGAGGCTCTTCATAAAACTACTATATTAACAACATATATCATCATTTTCACCTATGAACTTCAAAGACACAAAACCCCAGAATATCCCACATTCCAAACGAATCTTAGCAAAGCCGGATATACTTCTCAATTTTCCTATTGTATTATTTGACGGTTAAAAGTTCAAGTTTTAACCATTGCCAAATGCTAATAGACTTGGCTATCCCAGATGTACAGAACTGCCTGGAGGGTAAATATTCTTCAGAATTCCTGTCCCCATTAAGTTTAGATTTCACCGTTATGTTTACTGCAGATTGCTATTTTCTCAGCAGTGTGGAAGGATTTACTGGAGTCTAAGTAACATGCAAGGCATCCGAACAAACAAGAACTACTTTTCTCCATGTGTATAAACATATTATTTCTTTTATCAAACAATTTTCAGTAAACAGAAACAGATCCATCAGGCTTGGACTCTCCTCACTGGCCTATATAACACTGCAGCCTATTTCTCAATAAAAGGAGGGAGCAGGAATCATCAATCTTCATCCACATTTTTGCTGTTGCTACCCCAAAAAAGAAAAGACACGCAAGCACCCAGAAAGCACTTGGGAATTATTCCATGTTATTTTTTCCTATCAATACATATCCTGCAGAGAAAGTGACAAGCAGGTATGACAGAGACAGAAAGCCATAGGTTTTCTTCGGTATAAAATATTCCTGATCCTGTTTTGAGGAGCTACACTTCAAATGGGATGCCCTGAAGCAATTGCAGAGAACAATCTGGTCAGGCTTGGAAATGGAGACATTGCCAATTGTATTTTAGACCACATGACTTTTCACTTTTACTACATTATTCAGCAACTACACGAAAAAGTTTAAAAAGCACAGTAATAATCTCTAGCCTTTGCACTACTCACTAAAAGCACACCTTGAGTTTAAACAGGTTGCTCTGTGGTCAGATAAATTAAGCTACTACTAGTAATCAGTGGTATGAAGCAATGCAATATGTATGTGTGTCTGAAGACATCTATCTGATTCCCCAAAATTAATGACAACTAGAAAAAGCCTTCTACTGTCTTTATTTCTTCCACCATATAATCAAAAATTCAACAGAAGATCAATACAAACAACCAATTATTTCTGTAAGACTTATTAAATCTTTTCAAGCTCAGCATACTTAAAGGATTTAGTCTAATTTTGGGGGTTTTTTTGTTTGTTTTTTTTAGCAAGGCAGGACAACCCAAGCCTGTCTTTAAGATCATAGACTGCAGAAAGAATTAACTAGAATTATTTATCTTGGGAGCACTGGATTAAAGACAAACTTTAAAATTTAGTTTTAGAGACAAATTACATAGGCTAGATTGTGGCAAATATGGTGTATTTAGAAAAAGAAAGTAACTAAATACAATGCAATAACTACCTTTTTAGGGGATTCAGGTATGTACTACTGCCTGCCATGTAAATATATCCCTTTCCTATGATTTTAGTAATATTAGAATTTTTGAAAAGTGTACTAAAACAGAGATTAAGAGCAACTCCAACTCTGTTAACTCTGCAACTACTCTAAAGAAACACAAAATCAAAAAACATACTGCCTGGAGAAATCCCATTACATATTCATTTTAGCCTCTTTTAAAAATACAATGGAGAGTAACCACACTGCACTGAAATGTTTTGCAAGAGGACCATTCGGGCATTGTCTCAGCTTGTGCCACTGAAAAGAAGAGTTTCAGCTATGCAGAACCCACGGAATGAGATTTGGTTTCATTATTAGAAAGAAATAAAACCTAATTAGTGTTCAGGACACAGATGATGTAACCAGCCCTTAGGTAAATGCTCTTATTTATTTGATTATGAAAATGCATTTTGTCTGAGGGTTGTGAAAAATATAATGCCTAAGAAAAAATGAGCATATTTCAGACTTCTAAAAAGGAATACTGCTGGGAGTGACAGTGAAGGGCCAGCACTTCAGCTGCAAGACCAGTAGAAAAGGATTGGAAACACTGACTCCAACCCATACAGGCTAAAAACCAGACATTACAAGAATCAGGTTGGACATTTTTAACGTACAACAAGAATGCTAAGAACTTCATTACCAAATAAATCTATCTATGCCCAGGGAAACCTTAAAAGGATCATATTTCTTGTGATAGATTACTCAGGCAAGCCGGGGAGTATCTGCACATCCGATCTAAGACGACCCAAGACACAGAATCATAGAATAGCTTGAGTTGGAAGGGATTCACAAGGATCATTGAGGCCCTGCACAAGATAATTCCAAGAATCACATCATTTGTCTTAGAGCATTTTCCAAACATTTCTTGATCTCTGTCAGTCTTGGTGCTGTGACCACTTTCCTGGGGAGCCCGATCCAGTGCCTATTCACCCTCTGAGTAAAAGATACCTTTGATCTAATATCCAACCTAAATCTCTCCTGATGCAGCTTCATACCATTCCTTAGAGCCTTATCACTGGTAACCACAGAAGAGAGATCAGTGCCTGACCTTCTTTCCCTCACAAGTAAGACTGCGATGAGTTCTCCACTCTGTCTCCTTCAGGCTGAACAGACAAAGCGACTTCAGCCATGCCTCATATGGCTTCACCTCTAGATCCTTAATCTTCCTGATACTCCTCTGGACACTCTCCAATAGCTTTTTTTTATCCCTCTTACATTGTGGTACCCAAAACTATACACAGGACTCAAAGTGAGGCTGCACCAGCACAGAGAGGGACAAGCTCTTCCCTTGCCTGGCTTGCAAGGTTGCACTTGATGCACTCCAGGATATGGTTATCAGCAATTAATCTACGGATTTTAGATTAAAGGAGACTTATTGAAATTAAGATATACAAACAGACAAAACAAAAGATTCTATATTATAAAGCTTGCAAATGTATTGGTATGTAATTGGGACTAACTTGAATTCCTTGATTCAATAATGAAAAGCTTAAAAAATTGATTGTCTAGTATAAAAAGACTTAAGGGGCTGAAACAGTATAGGTCACAAAATTTATATTCACTGTTCAGACTAGATGATTGGAATCCTTCCCCTAAGCCTCATTAAAATCACATTTAGAACGCTATTCAAAATGCAAGTCTGACTCAGTTTTGTTTGTTAGAACAAAGCTGGTATGAATTGCAGAATATTTGATAATGTGGAGAAGATAGGAATTAATTTCAACTGGTACATTCAGTATTAGAATAAGTAGCATTTCTCTTTCTACAATAGAAAATAATACTGCCAACTCTTAGCAGGTTTGTTTATTCTAGGCTACACAAAGTGGCACAAAGCAGGCAAAAAGAGAAGTGAAGGAAAACACTTTTCATGTGGGTTTTGAAATATTTCCTAAATTGGTAAAGAATTTCTAACCCCTAAACATTAATTCCATTGCTTTCTCTCAGTACTACCCAAAACTCAATGCTGCCTTTCACTTTGGGTGACCAGAACTCTTATTTTCACTAAATCAGTCCTGAAACCGAGTAAACTGAGGTGATAAGCCTCTTTCAGATTGTTATTTACAATCAAGGGGAAAAAAAAAAAAGTAGTTGTTTTGTTTGATTGTTTCTTTGTTTAAACTTAAAGACACGGGTGATTGTGGGCAGAGAGGAGAGAATTAGCTAATGTAGCTTGTCACCCACTGTGCCAAGGCTTTCACACAAGAGCAGAACAGAAACAAGACATCAAAGAACACTCAGAAATGGAAAAAATATTCTTTGAGCATAGCTATGAGAGAAAAAAGCATGGGAGATACTAGAAGGATGCAATAAAAACATATTAAAGATGCAGAAAAGGTCAAGCCAGCCTTAAAGTAGAAATTAACTGTTTCAATTTGCTACAGATTTCTTTTTTACAGAACACACATTTTGCTGCCTTAAAAAGGAAAGAAGAATCAATCATAACATCTTGCTGAGTGTTTTAGATAGCTCAGGAAAAACAAAAGAGTATTATTAAATAGATTTGAAAACTTGAATTTCTCAGAGCTCAATCATCTAAACATTTGTTTAGTTCTACCCATCCCCTTGCAGAAGGTGTTATTTGCAAATCCTGAGCCCAATTTCCATAGAAACTCAGAAAAAGAAAGTTTATTTGGATTAAAAAGAACAAGTGTTTTTCTGTTGTCTTTTTATACTTCCCACAAACTAAACTCTTGGAAGTGGTTCTTAAAGTTTCTTTCGTTTGACTTTGGAATAAAATATTTTTGAAGTTATTTTAGAAGAATGTAGAAACTACTGCAGCTGCTGTTTTGATAAGTAACTTTTTATCCAAATTTCAGGATTTACCACTCAGTTTTGTTGCATTTGAGGGTTAATTTTGTGAATTTTCTCTCCTGATGGCAATAAAACCATTCTATTTGGTTTTATAAAATATATCAAAGACAGTATTTTCAGGAAATCCATCTTTAGCAGAAGACAACCATTTTCCCTGTGCAAATGGCATACACTAAATAGAGACAGAGGATCAAAACTCAAAGTTATAATGCTAGCATCTCCCATAAATTTGCATGACAGCTAAAGGCTTCAAAGCAGTTAGAAGCTCCACAAAGCCAAACCCTTTATAATGTTCAAAAGCTGGCCAAACTAGACCTGCCTGCTACACCACACCTGATTTATCTACTATAATGTTACTGAGGAGCACCCTTTTCTTAGACAGAAATTACATAAATTTCCAATAGTTTGTCTGCAAGCAACTCCATTAGTGCCATGGTTTATCCCCAGCCTCTAGCATGGATAACGCGCAGATTCGTGAAGAAAATTAACTGCACCCCAGCCAAAACCAACACAACAACATGTGAACTACTCTGCATTTCACACACACTTCTGAAGAGAGGAGACATTTTCAAAAGCAAAGTGATGTCTGAGACTAGCCATACTTAATACACAGCACCTAAGATGTGTTCGTTTCTAACAGTAGGTCAGAAAGCATCATCAGACTTCTGTGTCTCTTGGAAGTTCCAGAAATACACATGCTTCAAGGTACTGCCATCAGAAGTATTGAGTTGTCACCTTAATTGATGCACTACTTAGTAGGCAATTATAGCTAAAGAACACTTTTTCTCTTTACCTTTAGAAAATAAGTGATACAGTCAGTTGACTAATGGGCTACTTGTGTTATGAGTGTTTAACATAAGGAAGGTTAGAAGACTCAAGTCAGTTCAGTCAGGACACTGCTAAAACATCCACCACATGAGATTTCACTGAATGCCACAGCAACCTAACTGAATTGAAATGTGGAAACAATGCAGACACCTAAGGATACAAGCTTCCCAAATGAGACGCTTAGGTGCAAGTCAGAAAAAGATCTGTACTGGGGAAAAGAGGGCAGAGAAAGGCTGGTGAGGCACTGACTCGTTCTGAATACGTCCCCTCTGACAACACATCGCTTCTGGGGACATGCATGGAAATGTCAGGGACTATGAGGACATAGCAGCCGGTGAGAAAGAAGCTGCCAAAAGACCAATTTACAAAACCACAAAGGGATGATAAACCTGACAGCTTCCTTTAGTGTTCAGTCATTATCCTCTGCAGTTTTGCTAACAGAGAAGATTGCCTGATGAACAGATTTATTGTACCAACAACGTAACCTACCACATCTTCAATGCTATACAGCTGTACACGAGAACTCAAACTTCTTGGAAGCACTCATTATATAACTTCAAGTAATTTGTCAAAGCAGAAACCAAAGAATGTATATAAAACACGCAGCTTGTTGTAACAATATATTTCTTTTTACTTATTCCTATGCAAACAATACTAATATATTGTTTACAAATTAAGAGAGACAGTTTTTTTCTCAAAACAATGCAACAATTAAATTAGACAATTAACAATTAAAACTAAATTAGAAACATCTCTAACAAAAGGTTAATTTCTCTGCTGTGAATTTTTTTTTAAACTCTTACTACACAAATATTTACATATTTACATTCATTCTTTGAAAAAAACAGTTGCACATTTGACAGAAAAATAAGTGTTAGTTGCTATGATGTTCCTCTTCTCTCTGCACTGAGAACTTCTGTCAAGCTCTGAAGTTCAGCTCTGTTCTCTAACAACTTTTCATATCAAAATAAGAAGTGGGACAATATCTTAACATGAATCTTTGCATAATAGAGAGAATTGTATCTCAAGGAAAATGCAAACTGTCACGGAGACAACTAGTTTTGTCTTGCTCCTGTACCTTTGCCACATACATTAGCTGCATAGCATCCAATTAAAAGAGCAGGAAAGTACCAGGTACGGAGAAAAATCCGCTCCCTCTTCAGAGTTCAGCTTCAGAATGACTCTAGAGGACAAGAGCCTGGAGGTTACAAAGGCAATAGTTTCCATTTCCACAGATAGGAACTTCTACTCTTTGTATAAAGGAGCCAAAAATTAAAGAACATGAAAAGCAAGTCAGGTTTGCTGTATGACAATATTTAGCTCAGTGGTTATTTTCCAGAATAACCTTCACCTAATTTTTCTCTGTAATATTAATGCTTTAGGGAACTACGCCATCATCCAGTGACCCCAAATTCTGCCTGTGCATCATGCACATTCTGTTTTCACATAATTATATACGCATAAATCAGCTGATGTACCAGCACTCGGCAGCTATTGGATTGTTTTATATTTTACATAACAAAACAAAAGCAACACTTTGCAATCACAGCCAAAAACTACATACAAATTGTCACTCTGCACTCCAGCCAAAAGATCTACAGCTATTAACCAAATGAAAATGTAGGAAACTATATTAATGCTTTTTAGCCCAAATTGCCACAAAGAAATTTAATAAAAATCATTCTGTAATAAAAAGATGCCTTTTATAGTCCTAATGTGTAACTAATCAGGTAAGAAGTCACTTTAAAAGACAGCACAAATTATTTAACATCAGTGATAAATCTTCCACTTCCTATAAAAATAAATCATTAGTTTTTGTTGACTGCTTTTATTTTACCTTCCTGGAAAACAACTTATTTAGAGATACAGAAAGATAAAATCTTAAAAATTAAATAGCCCAGGAAACAGTTTACATACTTAGGATGTCGGATGTCTGGCAGGGATCGTTCCAGTGCTATGTTGTTGCTAACAAATATGTTGAAGCCATTTTCCCTATATGCAGAATCATCATGGTCTTCCTCTGTAAGAGGGTATGGTTTCCCATGTTCACCTTTCCCTATAACAAAACAAAATAATTATTTGCCTCAAACTGACAGCAAAAAATGTACTACAAAGACAAAAAAAAAAGTTACACTAAACTTCAATTAGTACACTGCCTGGACTGCCGCAAAGAAATTTCTTGCAATGTCTTTAGCAACACTCCTGTTATTTCCAATACAAAAAAAACCAGAAAGTAAGTACAAACAACAGGACTCAAAAGCCCCTCTGAAGTCACCCAATTCATCTAACTTTCCACTATCCAGATACACAATTGGGTTAAAGTCATTTTATGTAGAAAAATTTCAATTGTAAATTAAGCTAAGACCTTTCTTTTCCATAGCAAAGTAATGAACAAATGGATCATTTCCAGCAATAGGCCTTTCAATTGCTATGGGGAACCTGGTTATTGAATTACTTTATGTAACAGCAGCCCTAACACTCACTCATGTTTTCAGAATACAACTTCAGCATTGAAGTTTAGGGTGTCCAACTTTCCAGAAGAAACAATAAGGAAACCAGATGTTTTGCTCTAGGCTCCTTGAACACCCATGCACTCACAGGCACAAGACAGATATACTCAATGTTTCTAACATCAGAACACTGTGGAGTTGGTTTCAGAAATTGGTCACTTCGTGCTTCCCCAAAGAAATTATCTGCTTGTTCCCTGGCAAAGCACAGAAATTCTATTCCAGCTTTTTATTCCCAAGTTAGTTCTCATCATCAGTCACTTGGCTTGCTTAGTACCTACCTCAGGCTACTATGCCTCTATCTCTTCCAGAAGGAGAGCAGAGAACAAATAAAAGCACTTCAAAGAAAATCAGAAAATAAAAGCTTTCAATTCTTCTCAACTACTTTTATTCTTGCCAACCTTGCAGACAATGTACTCTTCAGAGTTTCAAAACCCTTTAAGCCTACCCAGGTTCTCAAGAACATATGCTTTTCTTTGCATCTCACCGACCAGATTATAACCTCTCTGTCCTTCCAGCACCAAGCTCCCTCTTAAGAAAACACCTCCTTTTACCTGGGCTCTTATAGAGAAATTAATCAGCTGGATTCAAAAAGTTATCAGGGGCATGTGATCCTCAGCTAATCAGGAGTAGCTACAGGAGTGGATAAAGAGGAAAGCAACCAGAACCTTAGAGAAACTTCCATTGGTACTCTTAAAGCCCATAAGCCTCTGTCAGTGCCCTATTTCACACTGCACAAGCACAAGACATTATAAACACAGAATATGCAATTAAAGGTCCTGTAGTGACTCAATTTTAGACTTTTTTTGGCTAAAAAAGTAAATTTTTAATTCAAAAATCTGTGCATATAGTTACAATTTCATTTAAATTCTTAATGAAAACAATTACTGTTACCTACAATAGGGGAAATTAATTCCTATCATGAAACCCTTTCTGTTTATGCTATTTCATCCCTAACAGGTATTTTGTCATTTTTATTCCCAAATGCATTCAACACACTAGCATAACACAAAATCTGAGACTAAGCTTCTGTGTGAATCTTTAGGATTTCATACTAATAATGGGGAGGAACTATGATTCTAAAAAAGCAGCTAATGAGTCAAAGTAGTACTCCAAATTCAATGGTACAATTGTATCAAATATGATAATTTTCATAATAAAGTAACACTAAGCTAATATCATTCAACCTAAAACATAGAAATTTTAGCCTCTCTCTTTCAGCATACCTTCTACATAGACCAAAAGTAAATATTTTAATTGGCTATTAATAAGAGATTTATCCAGGCAGTTACCAATATTGTGAACATTTTGAAATAAATGAACTATGGGATTAAAACATACTATTGCAAATAATTTTTTTTTTTTTTACTGTAAGATTTCCTGTATATTCCAGCTATTCACCTTGTATAAAGAGAGGTGAATTCTTGCTTTGCTTTTCTTAAATGAGTCTCTTTGGTTCCTCAGGAGATGAGTATTTGTCCTAAGAGCTTTTTTCACAACGTCCCTTGCCGGTGAAACTGAGGACAAGCATCTTTAAAATAGTCTTCCATTCTTCCCCATCAAATATGGAGCAGTATCACTGTGCACAAGCCAGAAGTATAGGTATCATGGTTGTTACCTAGTGCAACTCAGGAATGGGCAGAACATTCCCCTGTCATGCTGTGTAAGTATTTGACTAAATTGCTTCTGCATTTATGCAAAGCACAGGTCAGCCACAAGGCGCACTAGAAGGTGTGAAGCACGAGTCTTTCCTAACACTTTACTAAAATACACACGTATAGGATAAACAGAGGCTTATGAACTTTTTTGAATGTCATGACTATTTCTCCTAGCTTTTTGTTTGCTTGCTCTCTCACCCTGCAGTTCCTCCTGGTTAGACTGGGATCATTAACTAGGGGAGCCATCTATCAGATCCAGCTGGAAGCAGTTTGCTAATTTCTCTAAAAGAGCTTTGGTAAAAAAAGACCATTCCTTACGAATGACCTTGGAAGGAGAGAAATAGAGAGCTCAGAAGATAAGCATTAAAAAAAAATTAAGTACAACCTTTGGGTGATCATTAGGCCTGAAGGATTCCCTGCGTAGAGAAAAGTGCCACGTATGAGCCTACTCAGCATTAAAAAACATCATAAGCACAGAAAATTCTCCTGTCACTGATTTACCTCCCAGATGTCTGACAGTAATTTCTATCATTGCACAATGGTTTGGAGGTGGACCTATATGCCAGGATAAAAAGGGGAAAATTCACAATGCAAGGAGAGTAAAATTCTGGTGAAAAGGACCCTGATTAAGTGTAATTTTAAGTGTAATCACTGGCTACAGAAGACTAATTTAAATCTCTTGATGGACAGATGTAAGCCTTCTTATACTGTCTCTTTTGTCTGAAGGCAAAACAGCAATACAAAAAGTGCAACAGGGCTATAAAGTATTGTAGAAACTGAGAGTAACAAAACTCAATGGTGAAATTTTTTTGCCTCCTTACATCAAAAAGGGGACTCATCCAAATGTGACGGATAAAACCAACCTAGCACTAAGATTTAATACCAACTCTTTGAGGCTGGTTTAAAATTGCACTAAAAATAACCTCATAAACTAAGGACAATCAGAAGTTTCAGTTCAGGATTTTGATTTGTCAAGGAAGGGAAAAACCCAATAGCACAAGAATGACACATATATTCAACCTGGGCCCAAAAATTCCATTAGAATGCTCCACTGCATGCAAAGCCGTATAGAAATGTTTAATTCATACAGTGCTGTCTTACCTTTGTGATTACAGAATTATTAGTCTGATTTTTAACTCAGTAATCAACGTAAGCAAGTACAAAAATATGCTAGGTTTTCCTCTTAAGGCACGCACTGTGATGGTTTTGGAGTTAACATCTCTATATTGCTTAGTACTGAGTTATTTTAAGGGTTTTAATACACCACCTTAAAATGCTTCTACATAGGTATTCA
>WBMY01012419.1:628989-710033 GCA_013397315.1 Donacobius atricapilla
AAAAAGGTAAAGTAAGATATTGAAGGCATCAAGATGAAGTACTGGCCTGGCCAAGTATAGATACTCTATAAGGCTTTTTAGCCCTACTCAGGGATGTTACAGTCTCCTAGGAAACCATAACACTGTATACCTAGCCCTAAAAATTTTCAGTTCTATGCTTGACAGTTTGTGATAACTGACAGTTCAAGGATACCTCAGTTAGGCACCTCCTGCTTATGTATAATGCAGATACAGCAGGTGGAGAATAAGTTCTCTTGTTCAGCAGATGACTGTTGAACAAAGGGAAGACAATTAAGGTGAAGCAAGAAAATAAACAAACATTCTGTATACTCAGTACGAAAGTTGAATTGCAGAATAATGGCTCTGGATCAGCCACATTGGTATACTTGCCAGGCACTATAATTATAAAGAGAACAGGGATATTGTTGGCAAAATAGATCAACTGTAAATCAGTTTGAAAATGCAACAGGAGTTCTGCCCTTCTTCCATATGCAATAGATAGGGGACCTTGCTTAAAACTATAAACAACAAATCAAGTAGCAACAGGCTCTCATTTCAGGGTCTTTTTGGGGTTTTTTTTTTGAGGTTTTCTTTTTATAATTCAGATGAACATTATTTATAATTCAGCAGGCATGGTAAAAAAGATTGGCTTTGCCATAAAAGTTCAAGAAGTTATGCAATTGCTTGACATCTTAACACAGGAAACCAAGTGGATAAAGAACATAAGCCATTCAGTGTCTGTGGGGAAGAACTGTGTACAAATCTGAATTATTTACTGTTTATACTCACTGCTATTAGTTTACTCAGGCATGACTACACAGCCATACCAAAACAAGACTATAATTCACATGAGTATTTAAGCACAGCCTTTAATTTAAGCATTCAAGCATCCTTTAACTCTAAAGCAGTAGTAGGGAATAAGAATTCTTCATGTGCTAAATGCTTTAGTACATATAAGGATTTTATTTTAACATGTAAACCTACAAATAATTAAGTCTTCTTACTTATAGTGCATTTTATTATTTTGGATAAGTTCATTCTGCCACTCTTTAAAATATATATTAAGAATTATTTCTAAATAGTCCACTGAGGATCTAGCACAGTTCAGCTGTGTTCATCACACATAAACTTCAAGCCCATCCTCTCTCATGGAAGTTCTCACAGTGAGAACAGATGTCTAATCTTATCCTAGAGCAATCTCTCCATACAGAACTGAAGTCCCATGAGGAGAGAGTGATTGTATTTCTTAGCAAAGGTAGACAGAGAAACACAAATTCCAAATGAATGCAGTCACCCATCAGACTCTTTAAGAAACAGTGTGAGAAGTAAAATGGGAAATAAGGATCAGCAACAGAATAAAAACATTTGAGTCAGAGATCTTACATCATTTTGACACATAAATTTTTACAAAACACACCTTTTTTTATCCTTGATATGGCAACTGGCCAAGTCAAAAACTCTATTTAAAGAAATCTGTGGTATCTTTTACATAATTCCTGATGTTTTCCTAGTGCACAGTTCTATACAAGTCTCCCATCTCTCACTACGGAGTTCAACTTCATTTTACTTAGATAAGAAAAATAGATTAGCAACTCAAACTGCCAGCACACTCCGTTTTTTTGGAGGTGAATTTCCATCTGAGTACAAACAAAATAATTGTATTCCTTATTTTTCCTTTTCCCCACAGACAGGAGGGCAGGGTGCAGAAATCAACTTCTCCATTCATACTAGAAAAGGAATTGCTTGTTTTGAGCAAATGCCTTTTGTGATTTGTACATTTATGTTAATTTCCAATAAAACTGATGATTCATACAACTCTGTTCCTCTATTAAGGTGGATCCCAACCTTAAGTTTCTATGAATGCTATGAGAAATAGGAGAACTGACTACAGGTTCCCTCAGAGTCCATTAAACTCCCATCAGAAACTGAAGTATAGTTATCTCAAGTTTATTCAACTTTTCCTAAACTTCTCAGAGTATCTCAGTGAGTTGCACAATTTCATTACCCTAATTTATGCTATAGGGAAAGGAATTTAATTGATTTTACATGAATGGAAATAGGATCAAAAGTATCTTTTAAAAATTATTTTATCACAACTCTACCTTGTAGTAGCTTAAAAAGGCACTACAGTAAGATTTACAACAATGTAATTATTAATTACATAAGTCTGTTAAAGTCTGAGGCAATATAAAAAAGGCTTTTTCTCAACATCACAGAAGCAATCAAATCTTACTAATACAAAAACCTTGTCAAGGAAATCTTGAACAGTAAATTTTCAAGCAAGAATAAATTATTTCTTTATAAATATTTAATAAAATTTATTTATTACAGTTTCAATATCAAACTATTACAGAAAACAATCAAAAAATCACTCAGTTTTCTGTTAGAAAGCATTAAAGACCCTACTATTTTATCTATCTTCAGAGGCAGTAGTACATACAGGTTTTCTTTTCTTAGGATCTTGTCATCCTTGGTAAGTGGTACAGAGATGTTATCAGGAGCAAATATGAGGCTTTGTCCTCTTTGGATTGCTGCTACACAAAAATTATGTCAGCAGGAGAAATATGAACCAAATTGCTTCATTATTCAGGAATAGCTTTATACAAATAGCATAGGTTGGGAGAAAAAGGGAGAAAAAGTATAACTTTAAATTTTATTATTTGACTGCCAGCTCACATCGAGAACTAAACAAAAACACCTCAACAAAACAATCAAACCATAAGGACAAAAAACCAAGAAAACCTCCAATCAACCCAACAAAAAATCAATAGAGAAGAACGTGCTCCTTAAAAAAATTTAGAAGAGTAAATTTAAATTGCACTGTAGTTGGACCTTTGGAGTATTGTTTGCTTATCATTCACATGAAATAAAAATGAAAGGAACCTGTTACTAACACAAAATTAAATCCCTACTAACGGCAGTGATGTGTTCGGCCATTCCTCAACCCAGAGTGGATAGGAAGTAGGTAAAGGAAGAGCATTTCCCAGAGAGGAAATGAGAGGGACAAACAGGAACCTCTAAAATGTACTTATTTTACAGATGTTTGAGAGGCATTTCTACAAAAATATCCAAGTGGAAAAAAAAAAAGTCAATTACAGCTTTGTAGTTGTATTAAATATAGTTTCCAGATTTCCAAAGACTTAACAGGCCTAGGCCAATTCTTCATGTTAATTTAAGATCATAACCTGTGTCAGACTGCAAGGAAATAATGGCACAAGATTTTTTTTTAAGACTTGACAGGAGAAACGGATTACCAACATTCTGTATACATCAAGGACATGTTAGCATTTCATCTTCATTTCTTTAAGGTGGAAACAGGAGAAAATGATACAAAATGACAGTGGATCAAGCTAAGCAGCACAAAAATGATGAGCAGTAGCGGCAGTGAGCAGAAGAATGAATGAGTGCACCAAGTGGAGCAAGCAACAGCAACATCTGGCAGTGTGTCAAAAGCCCCAGGTCACAGCACAAAGCTCTGGAAACTTCAGCTGGAGCTTGCTGCCTCACAGGACTCCACAGCTCCCAAGAGTAAGGCTGGCTTTGGCTCAGGAATGGAGAACAAACAGCTGGCCTAGCTGTTGCTTTGACAAAGTGGATTGAAAAACTATTATTGTTATAGTTTAGGAATTAGCTCTTATATGTTACCTGTTTATCTGTAATAAAATACTGTTTGCTGAGTTAATTAATTTGCAAGAAGAAAAAATTAGCTCAGGGCTCTTGAGATTAAGTCTTGCAGGTATCTAGGCATTTTACTAGATGTCACCTTAAAATGCACTTTAAAAGGTCTTTAACTGTTGGCAGTGGTGTCCTAGTGGAAAAAGAGCATTATACAGGTAACCACTGGAAAAATCCAACTCTGTATCTTTCAAACAACCAATATGAAATGATCGATGTAGAAACAAGAAACTGTGGTTTATCTTAAATATGTGCATTTTTTCAATTAGTCATTTTCAATTAATTAATCAACAATTAACTTCTAAATCTTATACCCTGTGCTTCATGAAATATTAGTGTAAACTACCCCTCCCCTTTTCCATTCATTTGAAACATTAAAAATACTGCCTCTAAATTTCCAACATAGACATTGCAGAGTAAAAATACAGTGTGGATGTGTCTGAGGGAAGTGATTGTTTTAAAATATATCATGGGGTAAACCAGTGGGATTGTTCTGTTTTAGCAGAAGAATGACAGCGCTTGAACCCTGAAAAATCAACTGTTCAAAGGCTTGAATAAACATTTCACAAAAATAAGCAGTAGAATTTTTCTTAAAAGATATGGCTCTTAATATATACTGCAAGTACTACAATGGCTTGCTGGGTGGAAGACTCATTATAACCCCCCATTTCCACTCAAATAAATCTAGCAAAAATAAAAGGAAAAAAACCCAGACCATACTATTTGGTCTGTACAGTGTATTTAAAATGCTATAGTGTACAATGCAAGATAAGCAGCAACACATGCTGTTTTGATATGAGTTGCTCTATCACTGCTGCAGAGAAGCAATATCCTCAGTAGTATTCTGCAGCCTGAGCTGAATCTAATCATAACTCTGTAGCCAAGGGATGCACAGTACATCTTCTATTTAGTCTAACTACTTATCACCAAATGCCACAGCCACCAGAATGGTTTTTTCATTTAACATTAGAACAGACTAGCTGTGGACAATTAATCAGAGCCAAACCCTGAATGAGCAATTCAACCATAAAAAAGCCTTCACAGTTTCATTTAGTAACTGAAGGACCTGTTAGGATAAAATGTATCTACTATGGAACATGACCTGAAAATAATCTACTAAGAGTAAGGTATTTTTTTCAGTACTTAAATGAATTAATTCATAGAAAATGCCTCAAGAATGGCATTCTAATAGTCTCTAATATCAGAAAGTCTTATCTAATTAATGTGTATGGTCGAGCTGATATCTTTAAAAAGCTCAAACTAAAGTGTTCGGAACAGGGTTAGGTACAGGAACCAAACAGATCCACCAAATTAATGCAAAATTGCAGTTGCACACGTAGTGTTTCAGAAAACCCCAAAATACAAAATGATGGGGTTGTTACAGCTGTGATTAACATAAGAGTTATCCTTGTTCCTTTATTTTTCTTCATTCTAAGACATATTATAACCATGAGTTGTTTTCCATATACTATCACAGGAAAACCAATACGATGTTCCATAGAACAAATTTCTTATTATGGAATCTTCTTTTTTTCTTTGTTTTTCTTTTTTTTTTCTTTTTTTTTTTTTTTGTGTATTTAACCTAAACTAGCTCCAGAAGCTGGCTTTGTGGCTGCCACATGAAGAAGATGGAATAACCTGTAAAAAATTACTGTGAGTCAACAGTGTAGTCACTCTTGTACGTGAAGCATTATTCCATGATGTACATCTTCCAGAGAACACAGGAGCTGTCACAGCTCCCAGTAAATTTGGATTTGACCTGTATGACCCCCACAAAAAAAACCCTGAAACAAAACAAACCACAAACACCCCCCAAAAAACAGTACCAACAAATATATAGATATACATACATAAATATATATATAAAATAACCATTCTTACATATGGAGATGGTAAATATTCACAGTCAAAGTTTGAGGCAGACCCAAGAAGCAGAACTAAGCCTTCTGATTCCCCACATGGTGACTCAGTGACAAGGACAAACTTATTCCTTCTGTAAATCTGAGAAGAATGCCAATAAGCAAGCAGTGTTTGCTCACTTGGGGCAAGTTTCTCAGGTAGTACAGAAATAGTTCATTGCTTTCAGATCTGTTCACACTTATACATTATAAGCTGAGTATAAAAATAATTACCAGGGATAATATAAAAAACAGGTACCCCTAAAAATTCAGAGATACAAGAATTATCAACAAGGCAAGCAATATAAACCCATGGCAACAACTGAGACATGGAATGCCACATTCTTGGGAATGGCCTGCGTAAGTCCGTCTGCTTTACTTAGAACGAAATGCATTTTGTTCTATCACACCCAAAGCAACACTTTGAATCTCAGTGCTTTTCTCTTTTTCATGTTTTCTTTTGGTAAATCAGACTCATCACTCTTGTGAAAACTTTTGATAGTACATACACTGCTCCATATACACACTATAACTGCACTTGCTAGCCACTGCCTTTGCTTCTTATAAAAGATACTAATCATTAGCATTGCCTTTTATCACTCATTTTTAAATACACAGTTTTTAAAATGGTTTAGAATGGATTCTTTATTTTAAAGAGCCTTACAACTGACAGACATTCCTGTGGTAAGGAGTGCTAAACTTAATGCTTGACCTGCTCTGAGCACAGCACAGCTTTTCACAGCCCTTTTCCTCCCTTGCCATTGATTCACATCTTTCTGAATAATACAAGTCTAATTAATGCCAACCATTTTTCAAATGCCTAACACAAATTTGAGCAAATTTCCTGCACTAAAGTCAACTGAAATTTCCAGTCAATATATGCTATCAAATCAGGCAGAGGCAGGAGTGGAGACTTCATGAGCCACCTTCAGCCAGGATCTGAACAGGTTTTTAACTAATTAGTTTAAAATATTTTCTATTCAAAAGGACAACTCATCACTTCCAGGACACAACTAAACATTTATCCCAAGGCCACATTCATGCATAATTCAGTTGAAACCCAATATTTCCATTGGGAACTTCTTTGAAAAAGTTAATTTATTGAAAACTGATGTCTGCATTCAGCCAAAAGTATTTCCTGATTTTTTTTTTTAATTGTTGGTATCTGGGTTAAGAGAAGGAAATAAAAAATGTATTTTGAAAGCCAAAATTTTAAAGTTGCAGTCCTTTTTTCCCAAATCTTATATAAATGACAGAACTTAACTAATATTAATAACGGATAGACATTCAAGTTTAAAATTTTGGTTGTGAACCAAAACAATACTTTCTCATTTTATCACAGACAGAAAAAAAGTGTCAAGTATCAGCAGAGTCACAGATGTACACAGCTTGAAATTTCAGGTGTATATAAAGTCCCTAAAAAATTTCTTTCTTACTGAGAAAATTAAAAAAAAATTAAAATTCCATTATGTAGATTTATGATGTATTTATGCAGCACACAGTAACTCTGAATTCTACTTATGGCTGTATGATCAAAAGCCCCTCAACAAATCCAGTTTTTGAGGAGAAAGATCTTTAGCAACCATGTTAAGAGAGCAAGCATACACAGCCCACCATAACCACAGGTAACTGAGGAATAGGATGTAAATCAGAGACTTACTTTAACTGTAGGTTTTGTTTCAGATGCATTACCAGAAATTACACCATTTAATTTGTTAAGTATATTTAAAACTAGAAAAGCAGAAACAAAAAAAATCACCACAACTCAAATTTTCCAGAGAGGAATAAAACCCACTTGGTTTGTCTATTTTCTTGCTATTAATTCATCTCTGCAGGTCAAATGATTTAACTTAGAGAAAATGTTTCTGCATATATTTAATTTAGTTTTTACTTTACTTGCTCAAATAGTGAACCAACATCTTTACAATAGTCAGCAAAATTGTGACAAAGGACTTGGACTGGATTAAGAACTGGTGTTCTACTGTGGTGATTTGACCCTGTCTGGATGCCAGGTGCTCACCAAAGCCACTCCATCACTCCCCTCCTCAGCTGGACAGGAGAGACAAAACATAATAAAAAGCTTGTGGGTTGAGATAAGGGCAGGAAGAGATCACTCATTAACTTCTGTCATGGGCAAAACAGACTCAAACTGGGGAAAAAACTAACTTATTGCCAAGAAATGCTCAGGGTCTCAAAACTTCTATTTACGACTTTAGAAGTCTCCAAAAAAGAAGAAAAGAAGATGGAAATATGATCTTTATCACAGTTTATTACAGATTTTAAAAAGTTGTTCATTGTTTAAACTGGGGGAAAAAAGTAATTTCAGTACCATTTCAATATTAAAGCACAGTATGTTAGTAACTTGCTAAACTTACTCATTAACAGCAGCTAATTAAATTATTAGCCCTCCAGAACTTTAACTACTTACAGCTTTAATTCTTCTTGTGAAGTATATGAAGTTTGGGTTCTTTCCAGTATAACCATTTTAGTGAAAGTTGGGAACAAAATATATAGAAAAAAAAAGCCAAATAAAATAATGTTATTTATTTAGAGGCTTCTTTTCTTTCTTCTGTGACAACATTAGAAATAGATTAGTCTCTCAATGAAAAAATCCTTGAAGTATTCAATAACCAGAGTTGCTCAGAAAGGAGATCTGGGAGGACAACAATCAGTATCCTTTTAGAAAGTCTGCAACTTGCCCTCAGGAGACTACTCCTTCCCCGCTTTACACACCAATACCCACTGTGTTTCAGATCAGTCTCACCTTTTTTAAACTGGCATGGATTAAAAATGCAAGAAGCAAGTAAAAGGACCAGTAACCTCATATACATTAACAGTAGTTTCCAAAACACACACAAGCTAGCCAATTACTTTGCAAGTAAAACAGAAGTAATGATGAGGGTTACCTGAAATTATTTCAGCTCTCTTTTAAAAATATAAAAATGTAAACAATTTCATGAGAAATTTAAAGAGAAAGACTGTTTCCATGTTTTAAGAATACCTATAATAAAACTTAAATATGCATCTTGTTTTTTTTTTTTTTTTAAATCTCAGCATTTTTCTACTGAAACTCCTGGCAAGTTTTACTATTCACATTTCAGCATCACCTGCAGAAGTCTTAATCAAAACTGCCTTAAAAAAAAGTAAAAAAGTTTACTTCTACCTTATAGCCAGCAGATCTGTCACACAGGTTGGCAGAACAAAATGTGACTACTAGAAATGCGGTTTCTTTTTCTACTTTATATTAGGAGGACAGATTCCCCCAGACAACACTTCATTGCAAGCATGCAGGGCACACAACTTTATGCTACAGAATCCCATCCAAAAGGTAGCTCTGCTCCTTGAGAAGCAGTGATTACAGGGCATAATTTGATGAGCTAGTGTCTATAAAGCAAATTATAGCAAAACAATCATTCATCTCTGCCTTTTCACACATATTCACTGGATGTCAGACAAATGGTTTCACCAGTCCAATAATTTCCCTCTGTCAGCTTATTTAATGAAAACAGGAAGGAAAAGAAATAAAGTCACCTTACATATATTTCACTCACAAACTGCATTGAGATAATTATACTAGACTTTTGTACTTGCAAACTTAATTCATATCCTCAAAAGAAAGAAGATGCATCTGGAAAGTGGGCACTATTTATTGGTATGTTTTGGTTTTTTGTTTTGTTTCGTTTTTTAGGAATCTAAGCATCTTGTTGTCTTTTTGAAGACCAAAAGGCTACAACAATACTCCAAAATGTTTTTTGAATGTAACCATATCCCCTGCTTCTCTCCTTCTTCTCTGTATTTTAGTTTTCACAGTAAACTAAACAACATTTCTTTGTTCCACTGAGTCAAGCAATAATTGCCCTGAACTGACAAACTTGATCATTTTTACACCCATTGCAAGAGCTAATAAAGATCAATTTAGATGTTCCATAGAGCTCTCCTCCTCCTTACACACAGACAGGTTTAGCCTGAAGGTCTCTGAGCTGTTTGGTTGTTTCAAACTCTCTCTGAAAATGAGTCCTATGTTTTTAAAGACTATGCAGATAAAATCCCTTTTCCAGAATTACTACAAAACATCTCTCTCTTTAAAAACACAACCAAACATGAAACCAAGCCAGTCAAGTATCTACAAAGAACTCCTACTAAATATTACTTAGATAGCCCTGAAAATGGTTAAGCACAAAGAGAAAGATGCCCAACAGAGCCAAAAAACCAAACCATCATTCTAGAATGCAAGTGGCAAATTAGAAGACCTATTTAGATGAGGCATCCTCTCATACCCCTCCCTCCCCAAAAAACACCAAACACAGAATTTTAAAATCAAGTTTCCTCTTTTTTTAGGCAGCAATTAATAAACCTCCAATTATTACCCATTAAATACATTCACCAATATCAGCTCTTGAGCACTAATACTGATGTAACTCCATGAAGACAGGTTTTCACCGCTATACAGAACAGGTAATACTTGGGACTATCACAAGCAGATGGCATCTGCTTCTTCCTTTTTTTTTTTTTTTTTAAAATTTTATGTTTGCTTTGGCTTGTCTCTTTCCTTCTTTTTAAAATTGTGTGAGCACTCAAATCAACATTCAATACAATGGGAGAAGGTACTAGAGAGTAAACTTAGGTTTGTTAAGGATTTGAAACCATGTATCCCTGCACAGACGAAAATACAGAGAAAGATGAAGACCTAATAACTTTAATAATTTTTCTAGGAGAGCACTTCTTGAACTTTGGATACTTGTTTCATTCAAGAATATGTATCACTCATACAGTGAGAGTCAATATATATTCCTTGCCAAGTTTCTGGAAATACAATTTTCTTCCTGCCCATCAAGGTAAAAATCAACATGCCTTTCTCTGCACAGAAAAGCTTGCAGAAGATAATTTTCAGTGGTCTAAATAACAGGAGTCATATTATGAACTCTTCTTCCTCCTCCTTGGTCACCCTGGTAGCTCTTAAAAACTAGCTTTCCAACTACATTTAAATGCTTTAACTGAGGAGTTTCAAAAGTGCATGTGTGTGGCAGGGGGCAGGGACAGGGAAGAACAGGGAAAGAATCACATTTACTTCAGCCACAAAGACGGCCTCATATCTGGCCAAGGCAACAGAGGCATTGTGCTTTAAAATAAAAGCTTGGCTCTGACTTACAGTCACCTATAAACAGTTTTTATGCATAGATTTAAGGGGCAAGAGCTAGTTCTATCTTGGACACAGTTTTCTGACAGACACAAATTCCTGCAGCCTTATACTTCCTAGCTTCTTCTGCAGCAGCATAACATAAAGTTGCAACTTGAGATCCAGTGAAAATGTGTACCCAAACTACTGCTTATATAATACTGTGATATGCCATTTCCCAATCTGAGGAAGCCAGTCTGTAGTTACTCACAGAAAACCTTAAGGCCTTGTGACAAAACACCCAAAACACCAAACTGTATTTTCAAGCTATCAGGGTTTAAACTTCTAAAGAAGGCAGAACTGAAAAAAAATTTTACTTTCCAAATCAGTATTTAAGAGTATAATAGTTTTATCATGCTTGGCACCCAGCTCCAGGCTGATCTCACTGTTTTCAATAGGAAATCCAGACCATTAAGAGTGGTAGAATCAGATCATAGTCTGAAGCACTTTATTTATGGAGCAAACGCATTTTAATATGTGAAACACTCTATGTAACTGCAGTAGATTGCATCCATCTTTCACATTACACATCCTTTATGCGCTGTCTCCTTGACAAGCCATGATTAACATTACTGTTTAAAATTTTTTAATCATGTAAGACTTGCATTAAGATAAACTGACAAACATTTTTCTCTTTTACAAACAATAGATTGTAAACTGCATGAAGCATATTCATGATTAATGCTATAAACAATTAAGTTATGACTGTTGATTGAGACCTTGGCTACCACTACAGTTCCAATTATACCGCAAATACTCAAATTCCTTCTAAAGGAATTGCAAGTTCAAAGACCTAAATTAAATTCAGAAAACTTGTTTAATATATAATTCTGAAAAAATTCCCAGTGTATAATTCCATATGAAATATGGCACAAGTAAATCATTATTTTAGTATACACTTCTTTTCCTGCATAAATTTTATTACATTTATAAGTATCACAGACCCAATTTTTTTCATAGACAATAGGGAATTACAATTAATGTTGCTTTCTGTATCATGCTGCCTCATATCTTCTAGATGCACTCTGGCACTAGGCTTGGCAAGTTATTCTAAATTTAAGAATGGGTACTATTCAAAATTACTATAAGGATTAACCAAGTATTTGAGCAAAAAAGGTGACGGAAAAGGATCACTAGTACACAATTTCTCAGGTGATCACTACTTGTTATTGCTGTAGAAAAGTGCTCATCTCTTTTGCCTTCTTTTGGCATTCTACCCAAGAATACAGAGCTCCAATTTATTTCCACTGTCATCACAAACATGTACAGGTCACTTATTTTTCAATATCTCTACTTAGCTTGTTTATAAAACTAATCTGTATGAATGTTTGTTTGTAGAACTATAGAACATACTGTCTGTTTGTTTATAGAACTAATCTCTATGAAATGCCTGCACTGAGGCATGTAAAGGTCAAGATCTTTAAAATCCCCTTCTCCCAGTCAAGGTAACATTTTGAAGAAGCAGAAAGGTAAAGACAACACTGAACACAGGAAAGAATTACAACCTTCATTCCTTCCCTCCCCATAAGGCTTCCATATGTTATTTAAACAAACAAATAGGAGGAACAAAGACTGCAAATGGCTCAGCAACTGCTAGAATAGACACTAGATACATTCTGAAAGGTTTTTCCTTTGAGAACTTATTAGCAGACAAGACCAAAATGGCTCAACAGTCAAACACAAAAGTATTGACAGCCATATCTCTGAAGTCATTCATTCTATTCCTTAGCCAATTCCTTTTGAAGACAAAGGTTTTTATAAATTTACATTAACACAGCTTCTTATATTCTACCATTCTCTCAGAAATTAGTTTATTACACTAAATTTTCAATCCACCTCATAGAATGTAATCATTTCAGCATACACATGCAATCAGACAAAAAACACCTCCGAAGTATTATAAAGGAAAAAAAAAGACTGTATTCAAAGAATAAAAATTGAAAATAAAAAATACTCGCAGTATATAGTGTATGCGTATCTTATTGGCTACTAATATTACTGATAAAAATTGATTACATGTTTTCAGAAATAAGACCTTTGTTTTTCCCTTTTTCTAGTCAATCTGTTGCCTTTTTGTAGTACTTCACATTGGAAAGGTTATCACTTGTAGTTAGAAAGAGTTGTCATGATCAGAAAGAGCACCATATTTGAATATAAACATTCAATCTGCTCTTCTTTAAAAGCCCAGGAATCACACATATGAACCCGTCCTCTTGCCTGAGAAGGGCTGTAATTCATCATTACTGCTACTACTGGTAATTATGATAAAGATGAGAATTTCATGAGTGAAATAAATAAAATAGCTTTCAGAAATGGAGGAACAATGACATTGACTGATTCTTGAGAACTTTTAATCTCACTACCCAGGACATAAAGATAGAGGTGAAACCAACACGATGTCTTCTCATGGATGCTTCTAAATTAGTACCTAAGGCTTTCATGGCTCCCTCCTGTGAATCTCATCCCTCATGGCAGCATTGACAGATCTCAAACTCCTAGTTCTGCACAAAAACTATGGAAAACCAGTGCTATCAGAGCCACAGAAGCTGCCATGCCCCTGAAATGAATGTCTTGGTAGAAATGTCCTCGGAGTCCTCCCTATGCAACTGAAGTAGGGAAGTCTCTGATAAAATGAAGAAATGGCAATACAGTAAGTGATTCATGGCAAAGCCAGGGGCCTCAGCATCCAGGATCTCTACTCTCTGTAGAGATACAGGTAGATTTAGAGTGCCCTTACACAACAGGCATTGCTGTAGCTGGGCTAACACACACACAAGGGGCTACCTTGGTCATTGCTACACAGGCTGCATTCATGTAGGGTGTTGGCCTGATTTCGTCAGCCTTCTGATGTGTTTCACAGTTCTAATGTTTTCATAGTTCTCAGTTTCTTTCTCACACACGGACGTTACAAATAGAAGCAATGTTTATGTTAGATGAGGTTGTTTTACATTCCTTCTCTTGGAGTAAGGGACAACTGATGGACAGTTGTCTTGACCAATGGGATGGGAGAGGTGTCAAACTTCTCCTCCAATCCCTAGTCTGTGTAGAAATACTATAAATACGGAGTCAGGTGTTTTAATAAATAGTTTATGCCTTTTCACCAGACAGTGTCTGTGTTTGTGTTATTGTGTGTCCAACAATGACAGTAGGGTGCACCCACCACTCTGAAATCCAACACAAGAGCACTCGTCTGGTATATAGAAGACATTGTTTATTACTTACCAAAACAAAAGCTGACAGATGTAGGATTTGCATTTGTTTACAGTTCTCATATTTTTAATGCAAATTAAGCATATTATTCATCAAGGCATGTCATCAGTTGTATTCCCAATGGAAAAGAAATTAATAGAAACAGATCTTATTTTAAATTCTGATTTCTTGTCAAAAAGTTGGCATAACTTATCAACTCAAATGAAGTCAGTTTCTCTGATTAGCTTATTTTGTTCCCTCCCACTCCATTGTAATATCTGATTGACTTAATGGCTCACTTTAGAAAATGGAAGCAATTAAACTTCTTTTTTTTTTTCCTTCCTTCCAAAGTATCTATCAAAACTGTTTAGTTAGGAATTACCTTTTTTTTTTTAAGGTTAACTTTTGCTTTCCTTTTCCTATATTTAAGTCACTGGTTTTGAGCTAATGACAGAGTAATACTCAGAGAAGAATGGAAGCGATCAGGTTGACTGAATAACTTAATTTTCATTTCACTACATTTATTCTGTACTAATAAGATGATAAGAAGATTTAAGTCATTATATACTCCTTTCTAACATGGCCTAAATCAGGGCTTGGATAACTGGCAACTAAATAGGCAAGTTCCCTGTTCCACCAACAGTATAACAACTAGTACTTCTGCAACCCAACAGCATTTCCATGTCTTCTTGAATTCTTCTCTCAAGATTAACCAACCAATATTGTTACAACTGGTTTGGAAGTCTTTACAAGTGCTTTTAAATTAAGTTCTGGCTACATGTAAAGCTTTGCCTCTCCATCCTTCACTTCAAGTACCTTCTCAAGAAGCATCACCGTGCTAACAAAATGTGACGTAATGATAGAAGCATCATAAACACAGATTTGAACCTCAGGCGTCCCAATAAAGCCCTTCAAAATTGAAAGCAACACAAGCTCATTTCAGGGTTTATAAGCAAGATTTCTCATTTTAGAGATGAAAAAAGACGAGCTAAAACACTTAAAATAAATAGAAATAATACAAATAATCTTACAAAAGGCTTTATTCTTGACTTCAAGAGGAGAGACCATTCAAATTCAGAAACATAGGTTTTAAGTGGTGGAATGAAAAGGGATCAAAATATTTGGCCATGAAACACTAGTAGTCACAAAGAAACTAGTACTTCTCTAAGATTAGAAATAATGAAATTCACATTCTCAGCGCTCAGGAAACTGTAAGCTTTACAAATAAACAGCCAGACTGAATTAAAAAAAATACTTCACTCCTTTCCTCTTTTCTGTACAGCAAACATTGCATCCTTTCCTGAAATGTCCCAAGAAGCCCTTTCACATCACACATTCAGATAGATTTTTAATTAACAGTGTATTTCAGCTAATGTTATTAGGAAGAGAAATTATATAGTATGTCCCAAAAGAGTGCATTGAGGTGCTCTAGCTTTGTGTTTATATTACCATATTCTGCTTTTCAGAGAAAAGAGCATTAAAAGGTATTTTAATCTATTGAATAATGATGGAAAATATAAAATTTTTGAAAGATATCTCTAAAACATCAAACTTAGCAAATAGTAAAAATAAAAAAAAGTGCTAAAAATGTAAATAAGTCAGAATATCTTAACATCCACACGCTACTACAGTGATCATGTTAGGTTTAGGACTGGGAATTACAAAGCTTCTCAACATGTTTTTTTCAGTTTCTCAGCTAACGCCATGCAATGGCTTGCATTACATTGGCAATGTTTTAAGTTATCCATCACACTATCGTAAGTATTACTGTTGTTGTCCAAAATATATGGGATCCACATTACATTTTTAGAAATTAAAAGTACATTGCCAAAACATCCATGTATGTCCATTCCAACCAGCAAACATGATATTCCTCACATATATTTAAGTCTCCACATACATGCTGCTTTTACTTTGTACATTCTCTCTTACATATTTGACATTCTACATTTAGCAATTTGGAACACAGCAATTATTGATATGACAACTACCAAATTGCTTAGAATAATTTCCTTTCCCTCCCTACCTTTTTTTACCTCCTCAGCACATGTGGGAGGAAAGGATAATTTCTTTAGTTAGTGATCAAGATTCAAAAGAGGGGAAAATAGCTTACAAAATTAACATACACTTGCCATATTTTACTAGTTCAGACTCCTGCAAAATTAATTACTTACCAAGTCAGGAATCTGTCAATGAGATTCAGTTATAGAGATATTTTGGGGGAGGTTTTGGCTGTCTCAAGACAGTGGGATCAAGACAGCATAATTTGTTTTACCACAGTAGGTTGGCTCTTGTAAAATAATGACTTTCAAACAATGATTAAGGTGTAATTCAACTTCTGTTTCTCTTCCTTCCTTCTAACTTAACTAATCTTATGTTGAATAGTTGTACATTATGTTGTAAAAGAAGAATTCAAATCTGAACATGCCCTGATGACAGAAAGAGGAACACAAACCATACTCTGCACGTATGGGATGCAGCACGTGAAGGTACATTTAACTTACACTACTCACTGTAACTAAGTGTCCTTCAGTCTACTTGCAAACACATTTTTCTCCCATTTTCAAATAATTGTACTGTCAAAATGAGATGAAGCTGCTTTAGCAAGACTAAAGGATTGGAGTTTGACAGTGGTAAAAGTGTCAAAGGTTCTTGGCAGCTATAGGTATTGAACTCAGGTTTTGCTCTTTGATTTAAGAAAAATTTGGCTTTATTTGTAACATAAGTCCTTTTGCAAACCAATATTCGATTTGGTCACAGTCCGACAACTGACTTCAACACGAAAAATAATTTGTTGATAACATTTTTGCTGATTGTACAATCATTATACAGTTACTACCAGGAAACACATTTTCACTTGGCTACTTTCAGAGATAAGGTATTTGTGGTTGGTCTGACCTCGCAATTCAGAGCATGATGTCCTTGTGACAATTGAAGAAAAGTTGTTAGGAATGCCTCCTAAAGGACTCAAAAGAACAAACTGTCATAGAAAGCAAGAATGAGTAAACAAACCACTTTAACTTGTTCTGAATTCATGTATATACCTGAACGCATAGCATCTTTTTGAATGCTTTCATAATCATGCCAGTCCTTTCTTTTCAGGCCATCAGTCCAGGTAAAAAGCTGTCCATCTCCCAGCCCCAAAGGAAGTGTCTGTGAAAAGAGTAAATCAACAAACAAATAAATACATACATACATATGTGGTTCATGTTATTACAGAGCAACCCTCATAATATGGCAGTAGCCATATGCAGTTTATTCAGTGGAATATTTAAACTTTACTGTGGTAAAAGAAACTATTTTTCTAAATACTGTGAGAAAACTGTGAATTTAGTTCTTGACAAGCCATTGCTTGAAGCATATCAAACATCTGGAGCTTAACATTTCTTTTTTCAGCAGTGTTCCGATATGACTGCTTGGCAAGAAGCTCATGGAGATTAAACGGACCACTTAAACTGAACAGGTTTCAAAAATGCCTTATCCTTCAACATGTGAAGGACTTAGATTTTTTCCTTAAAGTATCACTTGTGCAAAATTGGAGTTACAGTTACTTTCCACTTTACAATGTTCCACTTTAATTTTTTTTCTTTTTTTTTTTAATAGCTGCTACTAAGTTATTGTTATTCACACAAGTTCAAAGAACTGCATCAAAGGCAAGGAGCAAAGAAATTCTCAAAGGACTTTCAAATCCTGTAGATTTTCACAACAAGCAATATAGGGAAAAATACCCCAAAACACACCACCACTACCACCACCCTTACAGAATATCCAGAAAAGAAACCCCCATATAATGTGTAGATGGTAAGCTGACTTCCCCTTTCCAAACTCCAAATTCCTGGGTAAAGGTAAAAACTTATTTTTGCTTCTAAGCAAGATCATCTTCCTAGAGCTTTTTTAACCCTCTCTTGATGGCTTCTGGCAAAAGCTACAATTTTTATGAAAATTAAGAATCAAAATGTCGCATTAGAAGTACCTGAAACATAGATTCATTGCTAATAGGAATAACACGAAAACTCTAGCTCTGCTAATTACAGGTTTAAATAAGTTGTCCCAAACAAAAGGTATACATGAAATGCATGCTAGAAATGTTCTCAAAGTTATGAGAAAGCACATTCAAAAAGGAGTTCCAGGGACACAGCATCTGATCAGCCTTCTAGTAGAAAACACTGAAAGCCCTACAAAAATCTCATGCCAGTGTAACACCTGTGTAACAGTGAAGCTTTGCACTTCATGTTTGAGGTTGGTAAACCCAATGAACACTGGTGTCACCCATATTCTCTTACTGATTTTACACTACTGGCTGCACAGAACTGGACGGCACTCACTGACTCCAAGTGAAATTCTCGCAGTGTGCTCAGTTAGTGTTTCTTTTTTCTAGGACACAGAAATATTAGCCAAGCTACATGATGCAGATCTGGTTGCTAAGCCATCCTTAAAACTAGATTTCAAAGGCTTTTGGATTTGTATGCAAGAAGTGAAGAATGCCAGGCATGACTGGTTACCTTCAAGTAAAGGATGCTAGAAATCCTGGCTGATAAAGATTTATGCTGAAAATGTTTGCTTTGGGTCAGCTGAGAATGCTGGATACTCAGAGCAAAGTGTCGTGAGCTCTGTGCTCTCCAACACAAAACCAGAAATACTGACAGAAATCCATCACACTCTGCTAGCATGGCCTAGATTTCTAAGTTTTAGTATTAACTTAGGTTACATAATGCCAAACTGCAATCTAGTTTGTTTGTGCTTCTATTACCATTTTTGCAGATGTATTCCAAGAAAACACTGTTGTCATATTTTACAATTATAAAAGTCAGAGGTTCACACATAAAACAACTGAAGAACTTAATACATCGTGATAAAAAAGTCAGGTTATCAAAATATCTAACCTTTCATGTCATTAAAATGAACTCATTAATTTCAGTAATTCTTGAGTTCAAACAAGGCTAATGTTTTAATAGTAATATTAAACTGCTTGAGTTTTAAAGTCAGAAGCATAAAGTAGAACACAGGCTGCAACAGCATTAATCATGATTCTTAAGCACAAATTTCTAAAAAAATCTACTCTGAAGCAGTGACTGGTTCTTTAAAAGTCAGACACAGACAGATTCACTTCAATTAAACTTGTGGCCTTCTCAGTATGGCTACAGCTGGTGTGAATCACTTTGCTCCAAAAATGTGAGACTATTGTAAGTATCAAAGGCAGGATAAAATTTACTTTTGTGACCTTTTATTCCTATGCTGGCTTCCTTCCCTAAAAGTAGTTATTTAAATGGCAAGTTTGCAGGACACTGAAAGAAAGATGAGTAGTAGAGCTTACAGCTGGTTTCCTGTTATCTATTTGCATTTTGATGCCATTACTCTTTAAAAATATTAATTACATGTAGTTACTTTACCTGATAGCATTTACAAGTCTAATGTAGCAGGAGACTCTCGCAAGCATAATAAAGTTAAATAAATATATCCATTAAAATTAATATAGCAAAAGGATAAATATAAATCCTAATATCATTTGATAGACAAAAACCAGCAGAAGTCTTGCTGTGGCTCGTATTTTGGAATGGTAACATTGCCCTAAGAGGAAACAGGAAACAAACCATTGTATTGGTGCCATTAGAAGTTCCTGTTTAACAATTGATAGTATTGTCTGGATTTCTTTTTGATAAATCCCTTAACTCCCTCACATCGTACCACACCAATTTTTCAGCTCTAACATCCTTTCAGTGTAAGGGGAATTCAATAGAATGCTCTCGCATGCCACTTCGTAAAACCAGTATTCAGACAGCACCATCTCAATGCTGACTGAACATTGTGACCCCTACAGGGACTGGACTTCATGAAATTCACTCTGTGTACACACTAGTTTCACCAGTGCAGTGAGCATGAAACAGGGCTTAGAAAGGGATGTTTGAGTTGTACAGACAAACTCTCTGGGAAGAGCAAGAGTTTTGCAGCACAAGTTCTTTAGCTCTGAAGAAATCTGAACTGCCTTCGATCCCTCAACTAAATATCTCCCTTGTCAGCAACTGAAGGATGTTTTTTTCTTGGTTTTTTTTTTTTTTTTTTCAAGTTGCTATATTGTTTAACAAGATATAAAAGCACTTGAGAAAATGGGTTTCTCAATTTCACTTCTGCCTAAGGGCAAACAAATTGCATTTTAAAAGACCTTAAAACACAGTTTCTGGAATTTTTTAAAACTGCTAAAAGGCTCTACTGTAAAACTCTAAGTATTCTCACATGCCACTTTTATCCAGATGATAATGACTGGAAGAGCTCTCTTTTCTAAAGCAATTCTAGCTGTGGAAGAAGGAAAAGAAAAAAAAAAAAAAAAAAAAAAAAAAATGATGTAGTACTCTTATTTGGGCATTTGTCTTCTCCCTACATACTTTTCTTTCTCAGTTCTCCATCTTTTTTGCTGCCTTGACAATTTAAACTGTTTTGCATCAAACTAGAAGCAGCTCTGGTTTAGTTAGACACAGGCTGAATCTCTGCTGGGTAGTAACAACCACCAAAGTCTTGCTACTTGTAAGTATATACAAGAAAGCCCATACAACTCTACATCCTATCTCAGAACGACAAGTTCTGAGTAGGTGAATATGACATCACAAGTTGGAGTGTGCCAATGAATGTGGATTCTGAATTTTTGCTTAATACATATTTAACCATAAACTGATGGACTCAAGTGAAATAAAAAACCACAACACATAAGTACAAATGCTAAAGAAGGCAACAAAAGAAATTCTTCATTTTAGGGTTAATGTATAAATAGACAGACCAAAATTATTAAATTTATGCTATAAAATGCATCATGAATTCCGCACAAAAATGGGTTTAGGTGTTTAAACAAATAACCAAGTAAGGTTGGGTTCCAATCCATAAAGAAAAAATTGTATCAAGGATTATTATTCTCTGTGTAAGCAAATTACTGAACCATACATCATAGGAGACACGGTATTCTGGAAATACACATTTGCTATTTGCACATCCTGGGTTTTTATGTACCTAAATGGCAGCAACACTCCAGGGATAGTATGAAGTGTTGGTTCTACATTTGCCTGTAAGAGCACTAGCAGTCTTTTGGTATATGTAAGGGCCTTAGAAATGGAAAGCATGACTTCCATTCCAAGAACATTATGGTTCCTTCCAACATATGAAGTAAGGCTTCTTTCGGATGGAAACCAAGATATGAGACAAAAGAAGACCCAGGCACACTTGCCCCTGCTTCCCCCCATACCTCATCCTGACACAAAAGGAAAGCTTACATGTATTCTTTACTGACATATCAATACACATGGGTGAGAAACCAGCTCAGTTGAGTAGCTGAAACATACTCAGGATTTTCCCCTCCAAAACATTTCTGTAAGTCACCCACAAATAATGCAGTCTGCCCCTACAGCCCTTAGCCTCACACTCATGAACCATTTTCATCACTGCAGAACTATTACAGTAGCAAATATCCCATTGCATACAAAGTGTTGGATTTTGACTGACTGTCAAAAAAAATCCGACAATTTATCATGCAACCATTTGTTACATGTAGTATGTGCCTCTGAATTACACATTTTAAGTGTTTCAGTCCAAAGGAATTATCCACCTACAGGAACATCACATACAGCATCTGCCTTACTATTTCATTTTCACATTAACCTCAAATCTTTTGGGATGCAAGACTGATACAGTACTACATAAACTGAGGAGACTCTTCTCCTCCAGAGAAGACTTAACATCTGGTTCAATTACGGAGAATATGATAAGCACAAAAAATAGCGCAATTACCAAAAACTCACTCACAGACTATTAGATCCCTCAGAGAGGAAAAAAAAAAAAACTTCTCTACTTTGACATTTAGAAGCTTGAACTAAAAAACAAGTGCCTTCATTGAATAATTCATTTATTTTTAATTTCACTCTGTGGAGGCCAACAATTAGAGGGGACTCAGGCAAGGGAAGAGGATACATCAATTGAAATGCACCTTTAAAAAAAGAAAGATATTACAGAAATTAGCAATTTACATTGAGCCTGAAGATTTTCTCACTGGCTCTAGGGACATTTTACTAAACACCAATATATAATTAAATATTGCACTAAGAAAACATCATATAATGATCAGCATAACCACTTCCAATTGTTTAATGAATTTTAGGAAATAATCTTATTTAGACATAAGCACTTGTTCATACTCAGGAAACGACATACACAGGAAATAAAGGCAGTGAAGAAGTACTTAGACACCTTTGGGGATATTTCAGGAGAAGCATAAAAATAACCAGTGCTTGATTCCTCTTTGTTCTTGGAATAAAAGCTTCTGTATAGTGTTTGTAAACAGTGTTGTGTAAAACACATAATTCACTACTTTTTTTTTTTTTTGTATCCTTCTAACACAGATCATTCTCAGGACTCTAAGCTCTGACCAACTACTCTGATCAAAAAAGACAATAACAAAAGGATCAGAACTCACTGAGCAATTAAATTCATTCCTTCATCAAAATAAAATTAAGGTTAACATTTTAAAGAATGGTGTCACTGTGTATAACACTGTATGTTCATTATAAATCAGTTACAAAATCACAATATGTTCATTTACCAAATTTCTCTTCTGGTATTACCAGAAGTATGTGAAGACAGACATTCTCATGAAACTTCATCCCCAGCAGTTGTAAGAAAATGAAAAAAATTTATTTTGAAAGATTTCTCCTATTTCTGATTATGGTACATTATAGTACAAGATTATCAAAGTGAAATCTTAGCACTATGGCAGCCAATCTGAAGTGAGGTGGTCAAGAAAAATCCATTCTGGTGCAGTGACTGGGTGAGGATATTAAAGATGAAAACCAAAATATTACTTCCCCTAATGATGTGCTTGATGTAAGGCAGCCTGATCTATGGAAAAGATATAAAACCCAAGCATCACACTATCTCATCTCTACACCTTTATGCTTAAGCTCTGAACACTGCCTGTGTGGCTCTTCTTTCCTGTATCTCTTCAGTGTTAGACTAAAAAAGGCCCCATATCTGAACTGAGATCTAAGTATGAGTACCACGCACAGGGAACAGGTACAATAACAGCCCTTAAGTGCCTGTGAAGCTCCCATCACCATAAAATGAAAGTATTACATGTAGCAATTTGGATCCACCATGAACATTCCCTAAAGATAGCAGGAGCAGGCATTGCATGGCCTAAAAATATCAGCTGATAGTTTTGAAGCTCCAGGCTACATGTTTCCTATCTGGATCCTTCTCTGGGATTCTGCACCTCTAGGTGGGGAGCAGTGGCTGCAGTACAGGCAGTGGAAGGCTTTGGGGTGAGCAGCAGCTGCCCTGCACAAGGGGGACCCCGCATCTTGATGCCATCCACAGAGGGTTCCCATCGGTCCTGCACCTCTGCTGGGCAGCCACTGCCTGCCAAAATTGCTGCCCATCGGAAAGGCACTGATGATGAAGCCAAGGTTGACCACTAAAATGTAGAGAACTACTATTTGCTATCAAATAGAAGATGGTAAAAAAGAAGGTGGTAAAGACTCTAAATCTAGAATATTTCAAAAATAATAAAAAAATAAAAATACATTGAGATATAATTACTGCCTTTTATTTTTACTCCATTTTTATGTACCTTTAAAACATTTTAGATAATGTGAATCTGAATTGTTTTCCATATCCTTGGCTTGAAGCCATATAATACAGACTTTAGGACATGATGCATTTCTTCATATGCTCAGATTTCCTGTGCCACTTATTTGTTATGCCACAGCAAATAAGTGTTCATTGCACTGACATTTACATTAGTAGAAATAATTAGCCTAGCACACCAAAAAAAGGGCAGCACTTGATTTAGTCTGCGACATCTGAATGACTCAAGGTTATTTGATTTTCAACACACTTATATCACACTTTTTGTGCTTGTAGATTCAAGATTATCATGGACAACTCAGTGGCATCATGCCATCAATTCCAAATCAAAGCTGTTAATAATGTTATTTAGAAAATGCCAAGCTCCCTAAGCATTTCATTACAGAGACTTTTATAGACAGGTATAAAAAGCTGTTATTGCTGCACTATGGTTATATATTTCAGGTCACAGAACTGCAGAAAAGAGATTAGGTTAAAACATGAGCCCTCCAGAGGAGTTTGTACTCCACATCTGTTGGATGTGAAACATGATGTATTGCCAAAGGTGACCTATGAAGTCTGGCAGTGAACCCTGGCTTTCCAAATGACACAATTTGAACTGACTGTAGGACAGGAGGTAGAGTCTAGACTTAAGGGATAATAAAGAAAAAAGAAAAAAAAAAATCCGCAGACCATGCAACTCCCATCTCTTTCTATCTACTGACCTGAGCTGCTGTTGATTTGCTCAACAACTAAAACACCTAAAACTATCTCCTCTTGTTTCATTTTCACTCGTCTCATTTCCAATTCAAGGAAAAGAAGCCAAACTCAAGGAACATGAGTGTCTATGATGGACTTAAATGAACACATGCTGACCATGTGCTGCTTTGCCAGATCTTCTTTTTGAACTGAAAACTATTTTGACAGCACAACAGGATGAGTTTGCAGAAAAGCCTGCATCCATACTGGGATTTTCCGTTTTCGGGAAGTTTAAAAATTATACTTGAAATAGTGTTAAGGCTACATTTTTCTAATAACTGTCTTTTTCAGAAATTGTTTTTAACATCAAAAGACCTGAAAGGGGTTTGAGGAGACTAAGCAGGATTTTTGCCAGTATCGGTTGGTTTTGAACCAAAAAAGATCTGTAAGATCATTCTGATAAATAATATAAACAATGGCTTTGAGTGACTCTTGGAAGAGTTTATTATATGCTAGGTTTCTGGGGTATTTAACTATGTGTCACATGCACACAGAAAATTTTAAATATGTTCATTTATATAAACAGCCTTCTTCTCCTTAAAAAAACCAAAACAAAACTGAAAACCAACACAACGCCAAATCACAAAAAATCAAAAGAGAACCCTATGTTCATGGGAAGAACCACACGGTTAGTAATATTGCAATTTCTAAAAGGCCGAATAATAAAGATATGATAGTACTTTTTTAATAGAATCTTCATATACATATTTTTTCCTGGAGTTTAGAAAAATGATTTTAGATTTTTACTATGCTAAGTGTCATGCTGTTTTGCATTGGCTACAGCACTAACTTAACACAAAAAGTGCTTTCGCAGGATTCAAGTGTCAGGTGTTTTAAGCAGGAATACATTTCTTGCTTTATCTGTTCAGTGGTGATTAAAAATCTTATTTCCTTATGATAAGTTCTGATGTAATTTGTCTTTCCATTTCCTTTATTAGAAGAGCACTCTCTCTTAGGAAACAGATTTTATAAACAGTAAAGTATGTTCACTACAGTTAGATTACCCCTAATGAGTAAAATTCAAATTATGTGTTGCTTCATGAGGTAACAAGAATAATTTCAGAAGCATTTTCTAGGTTTTTTTTTTCTTCTCCTCTGGTGTACCTCTTATAAAAATACAAGTTGCTTCACAACTGGAACGTTGTTCAAATCTCTGTGGTACAACTGATAACAGCTTCGCAGAAAACCTAAAACCACTGATCCAGCAGACACAGTAATATTAGAAAAAAACATCTACCAATTATTGTCGCTGATCAATATTTTCAATAGAAATGCCTAATTTTTTTGTTTGGTTTGTTTTCTTTTTCACATTCTGTTATAGGAGAAACATTGTAAGAGAAAGGCCAGATGCAGAAATTAACTTTAGCCAAATTTGCTACCTGGAATGTTTTAGCACAACTTAAAAAGTCATCACAGAAAAATGGTTTTCTATAGCAATGAGATAGCATAGTCTATATTTTTGACTACAATATAAAGTAGAATTTAATTTGGCACCTCCGAGTATATGTAAAAGCAGTAGAATAGTATTCTAGGAGTTATTTTTTAATTGTTCAAAAAGAAAGGTACTAGATTTTTTAACAATTATTTTAATGAGCTTGAATTTTAATCTCCACAGTTACATCACCAAACAATGAAACAGTCTGGCATACAGGTGAAATACAGCGACTTTTTATTTTATGTAGTTGTCTGCATATTTTTAGAAACAGTAGAGGGAAAATAGGGATTTGTCTGAATAGTATTTTCAAAGTTTCTTGCTGATCTATTCCACAATGAAATTCATGTTCCATAGCCACCTATCTGCAGAATACGGCAGTTTTTGGCATTAATAACCAGTCTCGTAATTTGCAGTTTATGTTATACAGGATTTAAGAAAAAAACCAATGTTTGGGTAACTAAAGTAATGAACCCATGTTGGAAAAGAATTATCATCTTGCACTTTAAGGAAGACCTTAAACTAATCTGTCCAAATGAGAGAAAACACTTTATCAGCAGGCTTCTGATGCTGCAGCATATGCATTATTACTTGATCTCTCAGAATTATTTTCTTATTATTGGATAGTAATTTCCATTGTCCAAGAGATTTTCAAACAAAGTCCAGAGGCTGCTGCAGAAAACAAGCTGATTAAACATGACTGACAGGTTTACATTCTTGTTCAGTCATCTTAACATGAAGCAGATAAGGAGACCTCTTGCAAGGTCTTTGGAAGCATGACAATTTCTGTGCTTTGCATAAACTCAATGCAGATTTACTGAGACCAAAGAGCGTCTTCCTAGTGTGTCCTATATAATGAAGTTTGCACCAAAAGGAACTAAAATTTTTGGTTGTTGTACATGTCCACAGATGATCATGGAAGTCTGAGACTCATCTGCTTAAAACAGTTCTAAGCTCTGAGCTAAAGACATGGTTTCACTTCCCTATGTAAAGTCAGATTGCATGTACATGGCTTTTTTTTTTTTTTTTCCCCAGTGTGCACCATATCTCTTTTTACTACTATTAATAGTTTCTAGGTTTTTGGGATTTTCACTTTATTTTTTGTTTAGGTCTAATCATGCTTTCTCAGTCTGACATAGCTCCATACTTATACTCAGTCTCCCAATCATTAACTTTCTTCTAAGAGTTTTTAAGTCAAACCATTCCCACACTTACTCCTTTTCATAGGTAACTTTCTAAAAATTAAGTAAATTGAGGGAGATTTTACAAAACAGCACTATTTAATATACTCCTTTCATGTGAGAAAAAGTTTGTCAGTTTTACTTTCTAGCAATGGAACAGTAACAAGATATAAGAAATATCTTAACATATTAAACCAGATTAGATTTTGCTCACCTTTAAATGAATCCAGTTAATTGCAAGAACAGATAAATTAATAACATGAAAATAAACCGACTACTACAGAAAATTTAAAGGATTTTTTGTGTGATGTTCAACAGTGTGTTGCAGAACCATAAAAACGTTATCTGGAAGTTCCTTTGAGGTATAATCTTAACCCACCTCAAATCTGGACTGGGTATGCCTAAATCACATCTGCCCTTGCCGGTTTCCAATAGGAGAGACTGCACAAGCACTCAAGGCAATTTCCTTCAATACTTCATTATTCTTGCAATTAAGAAATTTCCCCTTTCATCTAACCAGCGTTACTTGCCATAATTTAAGCCTTTCATTTCATTGTTCTTTTCACCAGGGACAGGAGTAACATATTTTCTTTCTAGCAGCTAATTTTCATGGATATGAAAATAATTTTCTCTCCTAGATTAAATGTCCTTATTTTTTAAACTTCTTCTTAGCTCTTGTTGCTGACCCTGAAATATATGAAACTTTGAGAACAGCATTACTTTGTTAGTAATTGGATAAGGCTAAGAATAGCAAGTATAAAATGCTTATTAAAAATCTCCAAACAAACCAACAAGAAACATGATTAGTAAATGAACGAAGAACTAAGACAAGTCCCAGGAGGCTACATTTCCTAAAAATAAGCAAGATTAAGTTATTTACTGTAACATGCTTTTTCCCTGTCTGAGAATAAAACAGCCTTGCATACCTATGTTGTGCTTCATGAATACTTCATACTTCCAATCCAACCTAACACTATTTTATGAAGCTGCAATAAATTCTCTTAATTAAAGTAGACAAATGACTGAAATGTCTATAAATAATTAAGATAGTCAAGATCAAATTATGTTATAAACCTAAAAAGACACCAAAGTTCAACAGGACTCACATACTTAAAATTACCAAACTACAAGCAATTTTGTTCAAACACGTCTTGTACTTCCCGTAGTGCCTGAATCAACGCTGAGTTTTCCCTCAGGAGTGAGAGAACATTAAAAAAATTTACATATGCAAAGAAATCCATTGCCATGTAGGAAAATAAGAACAAGAGTGGAAGGAGAGAAGACTTATGAAAGGTTCAAATTCAAACAACAACCTCTTTTTTTTTTCTCTGTACCAAAAATTTTGATATTGAACAAACTGATGATCTCTTCTGCCTAATGTCATTTAAGGTGACCTTTCCATTTTATGCCAATAGTTTTCAATTAAAAAACCAATCACAGGATATTTCACTAAAAGGAGTACTGTGATTAGATAAATCTAATTTTATCAACAGCCAGAATGTGAAAAGCATATTAAAGTAAGGCGAACAGCTTTGACTGATACACTGAGTTTTAATTTCTGATTCCTCGTCTCCCACTCTTTTGGTAGGAAATGAAGGTTACACATCATTGAGCAGGGTAAGCTACTGTAACTCAAATGTAACTTCAAAGACTTGGCCTTCAATTTTTCTNAATGAAGATGAGCATTAAATTTTATAACCATAGTTCTTTTGGAAGAAGAATCTACATGCACCTTTGCTATGGAGTATTTTTATAGATTTTGAAAAAGTCTTCCTTAAAATGCAGAATAATTCTTTTCCAATGTGAGTTAACTTCCTGAGTTACTTAAGACATCCAGTTCTCTCAGACCTATCCAATGTCCAAAGCTAGGTATTTAAATTTGTGTTTATATAAATTAATACAGTCATCCTAATTTCCATGAGTGCACACAACTCCCACAGATGTTATCTTTTAAGTCTGAGAATGCCAGTGTTTGCTATATCTAAATATCTACTTCAGACCATCCTGTAGCATTGCACCAAGGAATTCATGCAAAGTCTGTACTCCAGAGCCATTCAATGCTGCAGAAGAACATGGCAGCTGGAGGAATGTTACTACACTCTCCCCCTTGAGAGCAGGCACAGCAAGGTGTGGCAGACCCTTTCGATGACCCCCTGTTTGAGGGCCGGTTTCCAGCAAACTCCAGGCAGCAGACCCGCCTGCAGCCTCCTGCTGGGTCACAGCTGCGGTGCCAGTTAACCCCAGCCCCACGGAAGCTTTCATCCCAGCAGGCTCACCTCTGCCTGCAGGCTGCCCTTCCCAGGCCTGCCTGAGAGCTTAGGAGAGTCTCCCTTCTGTCTTTGCAAAGTCTCTATGCATAAACATAAAACACTTTTATTCCCTTCACACTACCTTGTCTGAACTCAGTGTCCTTACGTTCCCCAGCAGAGCTGATACCCAGCTACGCTTCAGGGGCTCTAAGGCAAACTCCACGGCTCCCTAAAAGACCAATTCTCTCTACAAGCAGGACCATTATTACCGTGTAGACACAGAGGAAAAATTATATTATGACAGCTACCACCATGAAGTAGCTGTTCTTTAAAAGCTGAGTTTTTACTGATGACTGTTACAATTACAGGGATTAGTATTATTGGTCCCCCTTTTCTCCTAGCTGGATATTTCAATATTCAAAAAACTCTGAACTTTAAAATTTCTCAGATCTGGGGAGGAGTCAAAAATGAAACACATTAAATTGTCAGTTTAATATATATTAGAGTCTATGGAGACATTAAATTTCACTTTTCATCTATGAATATTAAACATTAATGAGGTTTCAGGTACAGATATTAAAGTGAAACATCAGAGACCTACGACTTAGCTTGGAAAGAAGGAAAGTTCACAAGGGAAGCTAATAAAGGTCAAAACCACAGAACTACCATAAACCAGACATACAATAGAAGAAAAAGAGTAATTAAAGCAAACCTGATTTTAAAGGGGCTATTAGGAACTGTATACACAAGCAGAATTTTCATGTAAAACACATAGAAATGGGAAGTAATAAATACATAGTTCTATTCATGTATAATATTCAAACTGGGAGATGACAAATATTTCTTGAGTGACTTGAGAATAACTTGTGGAGGAAGATGTCTAACCTTAAACTGAAGAATTCATAAGCACAAACAAAATCATAGGAATAGCTGCATCCAGATCTCCCTTGTTCCTCCCATGACTCCTGTTCCGGAGACATCAATGTCTATAGATATAATAACGCAAAAACCCAGACACACAGGGATTACACAGAAAGGTTAAGTAACATGCCCTGACTGCATGACAGCACACACGAAATACAAGGAAAGAAATATCTTAGAATAAACAGGAAAGCAAAAGATCATAGGTCAATAAAGTGACAGCTTAATTTTTGTACATTTATAATTTATCTTTCTTCCCCTATCATTTATTCATACACACAACCCCTCCCTACAGTTATAAAAGCAAATACTCCTTTCCTCCACCCCAAATACAAAAAATTCTAGTTACAAAATAAAAATCAACTGGGAAATATTTAGAGGCATTGTGTAGCACATTTGACAGAAACACAGTGAGGCAATATTTAACTCTAGATGTTCCATAGACAAAAAAAACCCAACCCTGAAAGTCACAGGTCTCCTTAACTTTATACAGCAACTAGAACTGTTTCCAAGTTGTATTCATGGATGTAATTCTGTAAAATCAGTTAAAAGCATATGATGCCTAGCACAGCACATTCGGAAGGCTATCAATAGTACCAATTTAACTGAAAATTTTCACTTCTAAGGGTTCTATCATCAGTCTGATAGACATCTTTTCTATTATCACTCTGATATGCAGTGTCTTGGCATACATACCATACAATAAAATATGAACAGCTCAACAGTAATTTGTAAAGTATCTCAGAATTAAATTTAGAGATAGGTATATAACAAGGTATTTTTATTAATTACAGTATCTATCACTGTATTTACAGTAACCAATATATGTACCTTCAAAAGTTAGGTATCACTATCTGTACTTTTAGATCTTAGATAAGGCCATCACTTACATAAAGTTGATCAGGTCACCATGAACCCTAGATGAAACAAAGCTCTGACAGAATTTTCCTCCAAGTAATTTCCTGAGCAGCAAAATCTGAGCACCCGGAAACACCTGTGCACAGTTATGTGCCTCCCTGAGTTTAGACTGGTAAAGCCTGTTAAACCTCTTCTTGTGGGTGAACTATCAAACCCAGTCAGAGTGAAGGAGAAGGAATAAACTAAAACTGTGCTCTTAAGTGTGCTCAGCATAAACCATGTTAACAGAAGGAAAGCAAAAGGATTTAGTTCTATTACTAAATTAAACACCATCACCCCTGCATTCATACTAACTGTAAATCTACTGAACAGAAGATTTCTTTTTAAAGACAATTTCACAGTACAAACAAATCTCATTAAGCTTTTACCATGATCAAACTTTCAGAAGTATTATCAAGAACAGTTGCAATTAAAGTTTTATTGTAGATACTTCAGTAGGACAGTGTCTAACATCCCTAGTTAAGAAACTACAGTACTCAGCAGCAAAACCTAGTTTTTGTCCAGATGTGTTTATAATTAAAGCAAATGAGGTGAGAAATATAAGCAACAAGACAATATTATTCAGCAGAGAAAACTATGTTTTCAGTGCACTATGAACCTAACTAGTGCTAAATTCAAGAATCCATCATCACAAAAAAGATTTCTTTTTTAATTTAGGAGTAGTTGCGTTATTTCACAGAACTGTACCTTCTGCTCCCAAGAGGAAGACCAGGGTTTAGATTGAGATCCATGGACTAATGAGAATTGGTATTTGAAGATCTAATAAAAGAGCTGGGGTAATCTCCAAATCATTTGGGGATTAAAATCAAGAAGAGAATATTTTATGTTTTATATTAGGGACAACAATGAGACATAGTCAAGGCAATAATCTTTTCCTTGTTCTTTGTCAGTTCTAAGGAGAAAGAGACAACAGGGATTGGGATCCTAATGCTTGAACAAATTCTCAGCTCTGTGGATCAATAGGAGAGGTTGTAAGTCCCTGAAAATATGGGGAAAAAACCCTTAATTTTTCAGTTTGTCTCCAAAGATATCATACACTATCCTTGAATCAGAAATAACTCTCTGTCTTGATGATTTTTCTTGTAATTGGTCTGCAAATCTTTTAAGACACTATTTTCTTCATACAATCATTAAGCATGCCTCTTGGGTTTATACAGTCAACCAAACCATGTCAATCATGGATTCCTGCCCCCCAGTACCTCTTCATCTCATTTATACGGACATGGTCTTGATAACAAAGGTGATGACACCAAACTGTACTATCAGAAAAGGTGTCATGTCACTCTGCTCTTCCTGGAGAACATGCAAGAGCCACAGCCTTTTGTTAGGTCTATATTTTACTCATTGCCTGTATCAAGCCCATACTACCCATGCAAATCCAACATAAAGGGCATTACTTGGGCGCGGCAACATCTTCCCCATGACACATCCTGACTTGGAGAAGTCCCCCATCCATTCCTTTTTGGAATGCAAACATGCACCAGTCCTGTGCCCACAGTTTCATTTGCATAACCTGCTCTGTATTCACTACCATTCATTACTGACTAAGGTAGTACTTGCCATTCATCTATGCTCAGGTAGTCATCTGTCAGATGGTCTGCGTTCAGTACCACACATAAATAATTTAAGAACAGTTTCTTTTAATGTTTTTGCCACCCAATTCCAGTTCAACACACAGTTCTCACTAGGAGTGAAAATAGCTCTCCTTAAGCTAACCTAAAGAGGAATTAAGAGCTTTAGGAGAAGTTATAACCTAATCCTTCTCATACCACAGGGGGCAAAATGCCCTGCAGTTATTGCTAACAGTTTCCTCTAAGATGAAAATTAATCTCTGTCTAATATCAGTCTCTGCAGCAAGTGAAACTTAAGGAATTCCTTCAATAAGAAATTCAAAAAAAGCAATTCATTCAACTCAAGATTGATTCAATTTGCAGCAACTGGCTTTTTCATCCAGTTATGTTTTTCTACATCTCTTTAAAGGATGGGCTCATCCTTTGGTTGATCACCAAATTCCCAGAGCTAATGCACATGTGGAAAGGGAAAACTCCCTGCAGAGAAGTCTTTTGGAAGAATTTAATCTGAATATTTATTTATGTATCACTTTTATTTTTTTCAATGAGTTTATATTATCTGAAAAACTGTGGTTCTCGAAACAGAAATCAGACAACCATGATGTGATTGTTCTGAAGCATTCTGTTCATATTGAAGTATTTTTCACAAACACTGTATCTTAGTTACTATGGTGGCAAATAATCACATTACAGTCATCTTTAAACGTTTCACAGTTATTACAATGAATTGATATATTAGGAGACTGCACTATGTAAGGTACTTTCAATACCGGATAGTTTTGTTGGACTGCCGCATCTTCCCCTGTAGGGTCTTATTAGGAAGACCCAGACCCTACCCAAGTGACCACTGTGGCCAACCCAGGCACATCCATGGGCCTGGGGCCAGTCCCCAACCCACAGGCATCCTGCTCATCCCTGTGTTCCTGCCTGGCCATCCAGGCTGCATCTCACCCTGGCTCTCCTCTGATCCTGACCCTCACATGTGTGTGCTGGTGGCCTGGCTTGGTCGTGCCACCAGGACCCTAAAGAGTGGCCTGGGCCCACAGCTGGGCACTTGCTGCTCTTGACCATTTCTACAACAATATCATTCACTTTCCCAAGTTCAAAAGGCCTGAGAGTACCTTAAAAATACTAACTCACCAGAAAGCTGGCAGTACATTATTCACAGAAATATAAATCACAAAGTGGGTTGTTACATAATGGTAATTAATACGTAGAACAATAATGACTGCATTAATGAATTGTTATATAATTTGTAATAAAGTCAGCTAAAGTCAAGGCAGCTAAAAAGTTAACAGCTGCGGCCACCCAACCACCACTGGAAACTGGTGACTGGAAACTCACGAAGGTCACAAGGTGTCTCCAAAAAGCTATTCTTGAAGCCCAGGAGCCATCCATCCACACGGGGCTCTGCAGGATAAACCCAACACCCAGCAGGGTCCAGTGCAGACTATCTGCTCAAGTGGCTTCTTCAAGGTTACTTCAGGGATGCACTAAGCCTGGGCTGAACTAAAGCAGGGCAACAACAGATGGAGGTCAATTTTCTGCAGCTAGTAAGGCACCTGAGTTTATGGTGTCCCAGAGGCTTCCTCAAAGCACCTCTGGTGAAACCACACAGGCAGCTGATTTCTGGACCCAAAATGAGTCATTTACAAGAGAAACACCACACTGCTCCAGCCATAATGCACTCGATTAAATTAACATATCTGAAAAGAAATTCCATAAACAGCAGTCTTTCTTTGAGAAAAATACAAGGCTACACTCAAGCAGTACTATGCACTAAAAAGCAAACGGGAGACCAGACACCACAGAATAAGCTTGTCATAACACATCTCAGTCATAATAAGGGAGGAAAAAGGTAAAAAAACCAAAACAAAACAACCCAAAAAACAAACAACAAAAAAACCCACACACACAAAAAAAGGGACAAGAAAATCATGAAGAAAAATCATTTGCACCTCATATAAGTCTGAAAATCAGCACTTAAAAAACCCTGTCATCTATCAGAAAGGTCCAGATAATAGATATAATAATAAATGAGGCACTACATGAAAGCACTGATAAATGATGTAATTTGTTGCTTTTAAAAGGGTAATAGTCTGACAGAGTGGGTGGCAGATAATGAAAGGTGACAGGCTATACCTGCAGTAACACTTAGAAAAGTGCTTGGGAATACTTCTGGGCAAAGGAACATGGCCTTTTATAATGGAGAACCATTAGAACAATCCCTGTCATGTTTTTGTCCCTTACCAGCTAGCCCACATACATTTCAGCAGCAATTATACCTTAATTATCACTTCACATCCACTGTTTTCCATCCAGATATCTTGTTTTGGAAACCAGGAAGTGCACAGTTAGGATGCTTGCCACTACATAACAGTTGGTCATGATTCATGGAATTTGGGGTATTAAATGCAATAAAAGCAGCGCTTGGACAAAGTGTTAATGCAAACCAGTCAAACATCAGCTGTCAAATTGCATCATCCACTTTCTCTCTTCCAAAATTTACATGTTAGAAAAAAGCTAAAAAAATAGAAAAATATAAAACTCTTTCATATCTGCAAAATATAGTGGACTGACTCAATTAAAAAAAAAAAAATATATATATATATTACCTGTAACTCTCCTAAATTTCGAGTCTCAAAATCAAAGCCTCAAAATGCCTGCTGAAGAGATTAGAGGTTTTATCGTAGTGTCTAGCAGAGCACTCAGCAGCATATAAACAAATTATCATTACTGCAGTTAATTCTCAAGGTTTGAACCATCAGTTGGTATATTTCAATTCTGGTACAGTTAATACACATAAGAAACACAGAATATTATCTAAAATGGTAAAAAGAATTAAATCAATAAAACAGTCTTTGCAGACATAGAAATAAAGCCTGCATTGTCTATCACTTATACATAACTACATAGCTTGGATGCTTATTTACTGGAAGTAGTGAGAATTTAATTGAAGTGACAAAGGTGTTTCCTATACCTTCCTCTTACTTGCCATACCCAATACCAGCACTACAAATATGACAACAATTCAATCCCAAATACTGAAGTACTACAGCTACTATAGAGTCAAAAATGTTTGCAGACAGAATAAAATATTCATGGTCTCTACCAGATTCTAAATACCATCTTACTGTTTTCTGCGTAGTTTTCACAGCTTAGTGTAATAGACATATGTCTATACACATCTGTATCCAAGTTGTGAGCTTAATTTAACATTACAGTTGCCTTTGGAAAAATGTGACCTATGTTTCACGAACATATAACCCGTGAGTAGCTGCCACAGGTAAGGTGTTGACAGGTTATTGGAATGCCTGTCACCTTCTTGGATGGCTTACACAAGTGTCAACAGTGGTGAATGTCATCTCAACAGAAGGACTTGACCCTTAAAAGAAGGTTTTGCTAAAGAGCATTTCTGAAGTGACATGCTGTGTGTGTCATAAGAATCAAGAAAAATTTACCAAATAAAGGGTTTTTTTCTTCTTTAACCGCCATTATCAAAGAGGATCTGTACACGCAAGAAAAGATGTGCCTTTGAGGGTATCTGGCCTAAAGAAGTGAGGACAGAGGACAGATGGAAGACCTTGCTATGCGTTCTCACTTCTCATGATGATCTAAAACACTCGCATGCCCTGAGCCCCTGACCCTTTTTCGCAAAGCCCGTGTTCCTTATTTTACAGAAAAATAAAGCAATCTGCTCTAAAAACAGCAGAAGTTTATTCCATTGAAGAAGTATATGCATTTTTTTCTACAAAAGAAAATATGTTTTTCTTAATGTTTTAAATTTAATATAATACTTAAGTCAAACTCAGAAGATGTAGACATTTATCTTAAAGCAACATCATAGTTGTAATAGGAAAGCCTAAATTTTCTCTTGAGAACAGTAGAACTGGAACACACAGGTACTGATGACTCACATATTCTTGAAAGTATTTTCATGTTTCCTTTGTGGCTCCTCTAAATAGCAAATTTCAATCAAGTTTCATAGCAAAATTCTCACAAAAACTTCAACTGCACCCAAGGGACGAATGTTACATCTGTTATACCATTCACATGTTTCCTTATGCATTTGTTCCTTGGACTTTTGACTCTATCCTTGTTCAACAAGCTGAAAAGGATTCTTTTGATCACACGTCTCTCTTGAAACTAATTACTGCTTGGTGAACACTGTGCTTTCTGAGACTGCAAATATTTTTAAAGTCAAATTGCAAGGGATGGATTTTTTATTTTTAGAACAGTTGTCAACTTAGTTTTTCCAGAGCAGATACATAATTAAAAAGCAAAACTAAGGAAAATTATGACCACAAACACAGGTATAGCATTAAAGCAGATATTATGAAATTTCAAATGCATCCAGAAAGAGAAATCCTCGCAGGTCAGAATAAAGCCTGATTAATAGTACTCAGAACTCCGGGTTTTTTTTCTTCTTATATGCTGAGTATCTAATAAACTCACATAACAGTCCTCGCTATCTTACACTGCAGAAAAGTACCCTACTCAAGGAACGTGACTAATCCAGAATGTGGAGCCCACAGCACAACAAAGCAAAGCCACTGACTCCATCTGTTCCTTGGAGCAGTACATTTTCTTTGCACAGATGGGATGTGTGGGACTAAGGAAAGAGAGTTGAATTTCCAGCTGAACTCATGGAAACAGATTCTTTTTAAAAGAAGAGGATGTTTTCTACTGACACCACATGTCATGTATTGATGACATATATAATGGATAAAGTGTCTTCTCTGCCCAATCCAAATACTCGGCTTGAACTGTAAGGGTATTTTTAACTGTCTTTCCCCAAGTGCTTTTAAAATTGACTCTTGCTGTAAGGTTCTTCTGCTGTGCCTACACTGCTTGCTATCAATTGTATCCATGAATAGGTTAAGCTTGATGCCTGAGTGCTATCAAATGCTGAGGGAATGTCTGGATGAGTGACAATGGGGCAGAGATACCGGGAGACCCAAGCCATGTATATCAGAGTTTAAACATGCCAGTCAGATTGTTTAAAGGAAAGATGTTGGACCAGAGTCCCGAGACCACAAGAGTGTCAAGAAACTCCAAGCAGAAACAGCTAATGCTTCTCTCCTTAGGCTGAAGATTTTGGAACAGCTCAGACCAACAGCCCTGTGATGATGTGCTTGCAGGCCAGGCTTTAACATGTTTAGACTTGTTTTGAATAATGAATTTGAGATTGGCATATATTATTGCTGCTTCCCTCACATAGCCTCTGGAGTTCTGGTCAAAGTTTGATTTTTATCACTTTTGTCCTTCCTCAAGTCAGGCTAAGTTTCACCTATGAGAGTACATTTCTGTTACTTATAATTGGGCAACACTACGTCACATCATATTGCAGAATCCTCTCTTTTTGTTTGAATTAAATTAGAGTAACAAGAATTTACTTATAGTTACTTTTCAGATGTACCAAGAAAGTAAGTAATAGAGTGGATTTGGAGCTTTTAAGCAGGAGCCATGTAAATGGCTTAGCTGCTAGTACCAGTTTGGGCTGTTACAATCAAAATTACCAGATCTCAACCTCTCCACCTGCTCTTCCTCCAAATTGTCTTGAACACCTCTGAATGTCTTACAGCAGCACAGAGTTCCTATGCAGGAATCATGAGAGCTAAACTTGTGCTCTCACTTCCACAGGATCTGGTGAGACAAAGAGCAGAATTCAGAGAATGTGCACTGAAATATTACAGTTATAATCAAAAGCTTTGTTTGACATGACCACTGTTTTTTTTCCTTAAACATCTTTTTACTTTTAAAAAGTGTATTAATTATGTAACATACTTACATTACCCTACAATAACAAATTATTTCAGATTGTTGCATAAATATATGATACACATATATCTATGTAAGATATATATAGTGTATATATAATATTTTTCAAGTTATGTCATCATTATTTATGGTGAATTACTTATTACAGAGTATTTAATCTTGGTAGATTTTGTTAAAGGGGTGCATATTTAACTGTAAACTAGCGAAAATCAACACATGCTCAATGCTTATGAAACTATAAAACACACATTACAGTTCTGCAAGAATAGATGATGAACCACTGCATTTTCAAACTGAAGCAGGGCACCTTTCTTGTGTTATTGAAAATCATATGCATTGTGACAAGTACAAGACCTTTCAAAGATCATAGAATATTTTAGGTTGGAAAGGATTTAAACACCATCTCATTCCAACTCCCATGCCATGGGCAAGGACACCTTCCACTAGACCAGGTTGTTCAAAGTCCCACCCAATCTGGCCTCCAACATTTCCAGGAATAAGGCAACAACAACTTCTCTGGGCAATCTGTTCCAGTGCCTCACCACCCCCACAAGACGGAATTTCTTCCTAACACCTTATCTAAACCTACCCTCTGTCACTGTGAAGTCATTACACCTTCCTGTCATTACAAGCCCTAGCAAAAAGTCTTGGAGTGGAAAGATAATAAAGTGTGAACATTGCTGATGCAAAAAATGTGTATTTCTAGAATAGCAAGCAATCATAAATCTATTCTTTGGGTATAACGTATATTAATTGCACTACCAGTTTCCATACACATCCATATTGCATTTCTGTGCATGTGCTTTTCTCTAAACAGACAGGCTAAGGAACATATTCCGTCATTGTGTCAAATTTTAAATTTTAATTTGATATGGTGTCAACAGGACACAGCAACACAGTAAAATCACGCTGCAGAATGCAGTTCACTGGACATGCTCAGATCTCAGGACTGATACCTGTCAGGTTCTCAGCCACATCAGGACCTAGCAGCTAACTGTGTGACAGAAAGTGAAGAGACACCTTCAGCAATTCCCCACCTGCTCACAAGAAATCAACGTGGAAATAAAAGGGAAGGGGGGAAAAAAAAGAAATATATATATATATATATATATATANNNNATATATACCCTATACACATTGACGGTACAGAAGAAAGAATATATGGAAATGTTATTTCCAATTGAAATTTTTCTGTCATTGACCCAGAAACTGTTATTCCTACTCCTGCCATCATCCTCAGGAATATTCCCACTTATGTGTGAAAACACATGACTATGCATCAGACATGGTGAATGTTTTTTCCTCCGCTCAATGCCCAAAATAACACAAAATAAATTCTAGACTGCTTGAAATGGAAAAAAAAAAGAAGAAAAAAAAACATACACCAAACACTTTGAGGTCAAGAGTGTCAAGATGAACCATTTTAACCTTTCAAAACCAATTTTGTTTAGCTCTGTTCTGATGCTGTACATCACATCACTTACATTGCAATCTGAAACATAAAATTGAAATATATTTAATCGAGGGGATTCTAGACTTGAAATAGTCATTCAAAATGTCTTAATTTAATTCATATGATCCCCAGACAAGACCTGGATGTCATGATCCTATCTGTGGTTGACTAAATTCCCATGGGCTTATACCTAAGAAAATAAATAAATAACAAGAGAAATACATGATGTGTGATGACAGAATTTGACCTGCCTGAAACAATCTCTAGTATATTTTGAACTGAAAACTTAACAACTTCATACATCATAATACCAATATTATTATTTGCATGTCTATTAATATAAATAATATGCACCAGCAGTTGTAACAAGAACTATAGACAGAGCAAATACAAACGGTGAGTGAGTCATTAGTGTCTGGGCAGAAATTTTTTTTATAGTGTCTGAAGAATTATAGGAGGAGATAAACTGCACTTGAGTTGTTTTGGCTTAGGTCTTTCGGTCATAATCGCTGTACCAAAAACTCAGTGATGCTGAGACTGAAGCATGTGATATAGAGTACATCCAAAATCCTTTAAATAAAATTTCTGGAAGATAGAGAACTGAGTAGGCTGTACAGCACATAGGTCAACCTTTCAATAATGAGTTCAGCTGCTTTAGTGGCTGTTGAGATAGATTAGACAAGCTTTTTCCATAGACTTAAAATCATCAATATATACCACTTAGTTTATCAGAACTCTGCAGGTGCCTTATTTCCTTCTCTGGTAGAATTACTATTCTCACACAAGAAAATACTTCCAGTGAGAGCTGTCAAATTTCTGAATGACCCACACTATTCCATCTAATGCAGGTTTATTGAATGAAAATAAATAATGTCTTTCCGTAATTATTGTGGAAGCTCTGCATTTAGGACTTCAGAGTCTTTTGGTGCAAAAACTTGATTTGCATGGGCCACTGAACTTAATGTCCTGGATTTTGATCTGTCGCATCAACATATTTGTTTATCTCAAAGTGATTTTGTGATCATCAAGATGCTTTTCACATTTCAATCTAAAAAACTTTATATTAAAATTCAGCCTAGTCTGAAAAGTTACAATCTCATTTCATTAGAATGAAAACGAGAACAAATGCATCAAGACCTCTGTATTGGAAAATAATTCCTTATATTAAGATTAGAAGTTCATTATTANAAAGACAGTGAATAAAACACTAGTTTAAACTCCAATACTTAATTCCTACTAACATTAGCAGCAAGAAGCATCAGTCTACTAAACTGAGAAAAAAAAAAGGCAATATTTTTTAGGAATTATACGCTAAGTAAAACTTAAGACAAGGATACCATAAAGCTACTGAAAATGGATACTGGACTAGGTTTTCTGTGAGGCATAGGTTTCAAATATTTCCTGAATTGTAAACCTTGTTGTTTACAGGAATTACTGGTCCTCTAATTTACTGGTGCAATTCTTTAAACCTTTCAAAGTAAGGCTCAACTCTAAAAATTTCTCATGCTACAACATCTTATATCTCATGCTACAGCTTCTTACGACAAAATATACCTTTTGGATTATAATTAGAACTGTAATTACTTACTGCAACAGTGACAATTATAACTTCTAAGAACACTACTCTCAAGGTCTTATGAACAATAAAGTATTTGTTTTCTGCAGAAATAACAAAATTACTTAAAATCAGTTATTAATGCCTTTATGAACAATTCAGAATTGGTATAAACAGTTCATCATAATAGACAACAAGAAGAAAATAGGATAACATCAGTATTACAAATGTTTTAGCATTTGTAGTGAAGTTGATATAACCGAATCCAAGAGCTGCCCTTGAAGCCTTCAATATTCCACCTACAATAAAAGATATGCTTCAAGAATGGGACTTCTGGGCAATATGTCAAGCCTAAAATAAAAGAGAAATCTCAAACCCACAAACTATGACAGAAATTACTTTGCCCACGGCAACCATTTAACTGAGTTCTAAAAACTAAATTTCTTATATCCAAAGAAGCAAAATCTTCACAGGAGTTTTCAAGAAACCCCGTTTTAAGTTATGAATTTGATTTTAATACATGAGATGTATTTATGCTCAGAACCCTCTCTGTAAATTATAGTACCATCTTGTATCAGAAGCCTGATTGCCAGCACACCTGCTCTATCTGGGAATCTCAGACAGAGGAATCAAGAGCTTTCTGCACTTAATAGTTCAACTGTACAGGAGTAATATGTTTCCTAGCAGCATGGGCATTAACTCCAAACATCCACTTACTCAGGAACTGATGAAAGGGAACTGGGTAAATGTCAGCAGCAGAGCAGCAACAGGGACAAATCCCATTTTCCATTTTAAATGGTGTGTTTCTTTGCAGAATAGAGTCAAAATGGACCGCCATGAGCAAAACAAGACCAATAAGGCCAGAAGACATGGTGAAAAGTGACCAATGCAAAGACTGAGGTGTAGAGAGATAAACCTGCTGTAAAGGTAAAGTTTGACATTCAGAAGCTGGATTTCAAGGTTCTTAAAACACAGCATCTGTAGACAACAGTCCAAAGCACCACTAAAAAACAGAGCTTCACCTCCTAGTCAGCATTCTTATTTCAATTTTAAAAAAGTAAAATTCACAACAGCATAAAGTGCTTCTCAGTAGAATACTCAATTGCTACATCTGTGCTCTACTTTGTTTTATTAATATGGAGACATTAAAGAATGGAAGTAGTTCACAGCTGTGGACACAGATAAGAATATAGCTATTGGACAAATACTAGCAGAGACTCCAGTGACAAAGTAATTTACTTGTTAAATGAGCATAATGTCCATTACACGTGTGACTCCAGCAAAAGGCTATCTTGAAAGGCAGATCAGAAATACTTGTGATTAAAACAGAAAAAAGACACATGAGGCACTTCAAGGGTAGGTAAACTGTGTGCAGCTATGCTCTGGTAAATGTTAAGAGCAGAAGTGGTCCTCAAAATTTTGATAACCATTACAATATTTTATTCTAGTGTTCATTCTAAATCAGTGAATTACATTATATTATCAAAGAAAAGGTATACAGTGCTGGATGAATGCTTCTTTAGAAGTGATTTTATCCTTCAGACTTACTGTTCACTTTACACTGTTTTCATATTTACAGCTTGGAGGCTATACATAAAAAAATCTGTGATGCAGCTGCACTGTGATTGTGTATACATAAAAGTAATATAAAAAGGAGTTTTATGTCAGAGCTGCTCCTCTGCCTCCCACAGCCTGGTTCCCCATAGCCCAATCTGCATCTCTCAATAGTAATCTTGCTATTACTCATCCTATTTCCACTACCACAAAAACCTGTCTCGCTTTTCATCCTCCCCTGCTTCTGACATTGATTAGGAGAGGACTGTCTATATGTGTGGGCTTACGTAAGTGTTGGGTTTATGTCTAAAAGTATAGCAACTGCTTTATCCCAATTATGTACTCTTAGTGATCACTAATACAAAGTATTTATTTTAAATTCTATAGCAAAGAAATGCCACCAAATTTACTTTCACAGTTTTTTTTTCTTTTTTCTTAATAGAAAACTGTGAGTAGACAGACACCCAGAATTACCTGAAGGTGGATGAAGTAGTACTGCCACTTTTCAGTTAGTCTTATCTTCAAATCCAATGGTAGAGTGATAACAAATTAATTAAAGCTATCTGGAATGGATTTCACTTCAATGACCCTTTTACAGGCACTATTTTGCTGCATACTTCAACATAAATGAAGGTTACCTGGAGAAGAAATTTCTAACTAGCAATTCCCAGAGATTTCTGTAGCCTTGGTAGGCAAAGAAGACACTTAAGTTTCTCTCAGGGACCTTTTAGCTCTTCATTCTGCATGGCATTGACTTTCTCTTTTCAAAGCTCAACAATTGCAACATCGTCACACCTTGAGGACTTAAAAGAAAAGCCTCTTCTTTCCAAAGAAATGAACAAACCCTTGAAGAAAATGAAGAGCACCACCTTTTTTTCAGATCTACAATGACTGAATCACAAATATAATATAATGTGAGCTGCAACTTGACTCACAAAAAAAATTATTACTGAGTAGTTAGCCTTAAATAATCCTTATTTCACTCCTACACACTATATTCAAAATCTGGGTAATCATATAGCTGGATAATAGCAGTCAGGAGACAGACTACTAGACAGAGAAGTGGATTAATGTCTCCTGCTATGCTGTTATAGACTCAAACTGTTGTAATTCACTTGAGTTCTGTTACATAGAGATTTACAAGTTTTGGCTGGTATGTGTGATTCCTTCCCTCTATCCCCAAAATGTTGAACATACCATTGTTACTGTATTTATTGCATAAACCTAAGTCTTCTTCAGTGAAGACTCTGAGGCAACCTGCACAGACGAAAGTGCTCTGGAGCTGAGGATCCCACCAAGGGAGGGAGGAGAGCCTTCCTAGCCAGCAAGACCTTCACACTAGAACAGAGAGATGGGCCCAACTCCCAGTTCTTGAGGAGGCAGTGGGGAAGCTGTGCCTCAGAGGCAGCTCTGACCCAGCAGCACAGGCGCTGCCAGCAGGGACAATGCCTACCCTCACCTGGAGATTAGCCACCCCCACGGAGTGTGAGTGACCACGAGCAGGCAATTTGCACATGCAGAATACGGATAACCTACCCATCCAGAGCTCAACTGCCGTCATCGTCCTCTGGGGAGAAGCTCTGGTATGGTATCAACCCGGGAGGAAGCCAAGTCATTTCTGCTCGCCAAAAAGGATGTGCTGCCCCAGCCAGAGCTCCCAAAAACATGCAGCCATGCTAGTATCAGGCTGCAGGGAGTGCTGATTTCTTTCACTGGGTTGTAGCAGAGAGAGCAATTGTGTCAGTGACCAAGTGGATGACCTACTTAACCTGGCAGCAGAGTTATGGGGATGAGTTAGAAAGGTTAAAGAGTACTAGAGAATAAGGGGAGATGGACTACTGGAACCAAGCTCTAGCCTACCTTAGACAGGAGCAGCCACTAGAAATAATTCAAGATCAAGGGGATCCTCTATTCATTCCTCAGCAAGGAAAAGGCAGCAGTTGTAAAGAAAGGAGTAAACGGAGGGTAGTCCATGCTCAGAGTGGCAAGTGCAATCCTTCACCCACCTCAGTGCCCACAGATGACTATGCACAACAATTATGAGGCTTCGTATCTCATGGCTGAGTAGGGAACTGCTGGCGTAACTGAAGGGAAAGAAGTAAACACTCAAGCAGAGCACACATGCACAGGTAACCTGGAAATAGCGTAGAGATGAAGTTTGGTTGTTTAGGGGTGAGGAAGGCCAAGGAGAAGCTGGAATTGAACCTGGTAAGGGATGCAAAGAATAACAAGAAGGGTTTCTACAGGTTTGTTAGCCCAGGAAAGGAAGGTCAAAGAAGGCTTAACACCTCAATAAACAAGGAGGGTAAACAGGTAACAGTGGATGATGAAAAGACTGAGGTAACAAGCAACTTTTTTGCCTCAGTCTTCAATGGCAACCTCTCTTCCCACACCTCTTAAGAGGATGAACAGTAGGAAGGAGTCTGCAGGAGCTAAGTGCTTCCCACTGTATGTAAAGATGAGTTACACAACCACCTGAGGAACTGGAATGTATGTAAGTCTGTGGGACCGGATGATATTCATCCCAGAGTCCTGAAGGGAACTGGTTGACACAGTTGCCAAACCACAGTCCATGATGTAGGCATAACTGTTAACATTGAGAGGGAGGAGAAATATTCATTGGAGAAGCTTTCACTAACGCTTGAAATTCTCTCTCTGGAAAGTCCAAAACAATGCAAACAGCTATCTTGTTTGGACATCACATATTTGTGGAATCAGCAGCACAGAGTTAAAAAATATTTCATACTTATCATACATAAGAAAAGAATTACCTTGCCTTTTTTTTTAACTCAACTATATTCTGAAAGGTTTCAAGATAAGTTGCAATTACCAATTAATTTGATGTATAACAGACTGCAATAAAGTCCCCTCCATTAAATCAAGTGTTTATTATGTCTGCATGGAAAAATCTTATAGCTCCTCAAGATGTTTATCTATTTCTTAAGATACAAAAGTGAGTACTGAAATGAGCACAGTAGACTAGGCCAAACTAAGGTGAAAGCATTAGCTGAAGAATGAATGGCTTCATTACAAGCTAAGGAATGAAGTGACAGGGGATAGTGAGTATGTTTGGTTACAGGTAGAGAAAGTTATACTACCTGGAGAGGAGAAATAATTATTAAGTATTTTTATGGGCTTTTAAACATCATTTTTCAAACTCAAAAAACCATATGTTTTTAATTTCTTACCCAAAATGAAGGAACTAAATGCAAAATGAGTTTTATTTTTCATGAGCATTTAGTCTAAAAACAACCATTCTTCATACGCTTATGTTCCAATCAAAAATAAAAACTATCTATGCATAGCTTGTAAATGATAGTCTTTCACTGCTACAAATGTTTAAAAAATGTTACCATTTTGTTTTCTAGAATGGCTGGCAGTAAGAAAGCAGTACAAGCTGGTACTTTAGACCCTGGCAAGTAAAAATTAAATTTGTGTCTTCTCCGTTGATGAATTATTAGATGGTGTGAGAGAAGTCATACAGATTTGATCCAGTAAGCTGCCACAGTTAAGCCTCACATCAGCCTTCACAGTATGTATTACTTCATGAGCCTCACAGTACATACAGAAGATTCATTATTTTTAACCAATCTCAAAATTCTAAGGAAAACCATGCTCATTCACACCCTGTAATTAAGACATACTCCCATAATTTTTTTGATTTCTACTAATTCAAGGGCTTACTAATTCAAAAGTTTTTGACAGGATCTAATTATTAAATAATAAAAAAAAAAAATAACACCTCCAAAAAGAAGAAAAAGCAGAAAAGCTCAGAATATCAATCAGCTTTGTGTGTGCAATTAAACACTGCTAACAACACAGTTACAACTAAATTGTTTCAAAGTGAATTGACTTATTATAATAGAAAAAAATTAAGATAAGGCATTATTAAAAATTATACGTATTTGCTTAAAATTAGTAACATACACATTTCTGAAAACAAACAAACCCCAGAAACATCTAATTTGGTGGCCATGAAGCAAACACCTTTATATAGACAAAACATCAGGCAGCATCAAAACATAGTTATGTTACACAAGCAACTCTTCTCTCAAACAGACCAACTGTATAAGTTCTTGATCTTTCTCTGGAAACTGTCAGCAAAAACTGATGTTTCCTGAGGTAAAAAACCAAAATTGAAACTCTGTGAACTGGACTGAGACCAATCTCATCTCACAAAGCTATTCAGTGACCCAGTGGAATGCCTAAAAAGCTGTGATCACTAATCATGGTGATCTTATTAACACTGGTTATTTCATGGTGATAGATTATATATCCCATTACCATTCCCTTGAGCTATACAATTTCCCAAAATAAATAATTTGTAAAGTAAACGATTTTTTTTTTTTTTTAAATAAGACTATAGCTGCATTTGTTTCACTTGCAGGACACTGAGAAAATCAAGACTAATCAGAGTAGAAAGATTAATTCTGGATGTGGAATTAGATTCACCTGCACTCTAAACTCTTGAGAAAGGAAATAAAAGTCATGAATATTGGTTAAGTAGGATCATTAAAAATAAACAAAACGAAACACGGTGAGTTTTTGCACCTGTTGTTTTCACTTCCAAGGATCTTATCCAGTTAAAAATGTAGCCTCAAAGCAATAAAAGCGTACCACAGGGTTACCACAGATTCACAGAAGGGCTAATGTTGAAAGGGACCTCTCAAGGTCATCTGGTACCAAACCCCTGCTCAAGAAGAGCTACCAAGAGCAGGGTACCCAGGATGATCTCCAAAGGTGGGTATTTAATGATCTCCCTGGGAAACATGTAATCCATGCAGTTTTCTTTGAGAAACTCAATTTTTTCATCCTTAGTATAATTTTTCTGTAAATTGTCTTCCAGGACCTGAGTTAACGCCCGCTGATATTCTGTCCCATTTTTAATGATTTGTGCTGTAAAAATCATTTGAATTTTGTCTCCTAAAAAATCCCTATGACTTGTTAACAAATTTATTGTGCCAACTGTGAAATGCTGCCTTCACATTAAATAAAACCCTGTATCTCATGTTCAAAAGCTCATTTATAAAATGTTTCTAGTTTTCAGGATTCAAACGATGCAGAAACAGAGAATCTGTCTAAACCTGTAAATTGCAAACCAAAGCATTATTACAATTCCTAATGATGAAGTAATTGAAAATTAACAGTTTAGCATAATTTATCTTTACAATAGATCTTATGTTACAATGCAAAAGGCACCAAATTTGGCCTAATTTTCTACACATGCAAAATTAATATCTTCCAAAGACTTAGAGGGAAGGGACAGAAACGGTGAAAATAAACCATTCTTACCTCTTCTGTGGAAAAGAAACTTCTACGGAAAAAAAAAAAGCCTTTTCCCAACTAAGAAAAAAAGCTATACACTAAACATTCCATGGTGATTGTGATGTCTCGGCAGGAAACATTATTTAGGGTATTGTAACATGACAATAGCGCTAATTATCAATCATGGTTAAGCCTCCTCATTAAAAACTAGATTTTTATGAAAATATATTTGGCATATTTCTTTTTATACAATATGTACCATTTGGAATGTACAAACCTTATTGGGAATGGCTTCAGATACACAACAAATAAAAACAACCTCACCTCCTGAGCTAGGAGAAGGAGGTAACGAGAAGGGAAGTGGCCCAATACACATACCTCTTCATAGCAAGGGAATGTGCAGTTTTGCTTCCAGGTGATGGCAGCATGGGTTTGTCAAGGTATTGCTTACCCTCTATCAGATGAAAATCATGGGAACGAGCAGTCCCAAGTGAAGAAGAAAATGAACTCACTTGTCGCCCTGATTTTTCAGCCCTCTGTTCGTGTCTCACAGTTCACAGTTCTCAGGTAGTTTCTCACACAAGGGTGTTATAAATAGAAGCAATGTTTTCGTTACTCAACGTAGTTTACATTCTTTGTCTTAGAGATATGGACAGCCGATGGACAGTTGTCTTGACCAATGGGATGGGGAGAGGTGGCAACCTTCTCCCCCAATCTCTGGCCTTTGTAGAAATACTATAAAAGTGGAATCAGATCTTATAATAAACAGTTCATGCCCTCTCACCAAAGTGAGTGTGTGTGTGTGTGTGTGTGTGTGAGTGTGTGGAACAACAATACTCACTCACTGTCTGAATCCTGTATTTCAAGGAAATCTAATGGAACCATAGTCCCTAAGTTTGAAATATGTAGATTAGATGTGAAATTGGTTGTCAAAGCCTTCACTAGATTTAATGACAATGAATAAGTTTCACTGATGGACACAGAATTTTGCTAGAACTTATTGCTGAAATTAGGCAAGGAAAAGAGATAGTTTCCTCTGGGAAATAATAGACACTGACAGATGTTATTTCCTATTTTAAACTACTTTGAGATTCCCATAGCATTAACATTCCAAATAATCAATTTCAAGTATGTATCTCTATTCCAAAATCAAGTAAGAAAATAGACATTTTATCTCCATGAAATTAAAATTCATGATGAAAGAACTACACCCTGTAGCCATTATCTCTGCCATACAAATACATTTACAGCCTCATCTGCAATCAAATAAGCCATCAGTCAATAAGGTACCATCCACACATTTGAATATATACCTAATATTAATGGTCCCTAACTGCTCCAGAGACAGTGGCAGGACTGGCAGGACTGATGATAAATTTCATGAAGTAAAGTAATTTCCCTTCTATCTTTTCTTTTCCATGTCTACCTTTGCCCTGCTTATGAGGCAACATTATTCTTGAACTTAAAACACATTTTTTCATATTGTCTGGAATGTAAATGATTTTCAGTGCCTAATGACTATATTTCAGATCAGGTCTTGTAAGGGAGAAAAAGGAATTAACTCACAATACCTTCCAAATGTAATCTCCAGCAATGTAGGTGAAGTCAAGACTCCATGAAGTAATTTGTCTCATTTTTATACTAAATTCTTCTTCCTGTTTCCAAAATACCTCTCCTAGCCCAGTGATCACCACCAGATCAAACTGCACAGATTCTCTTCCTACTCTTTGTTCTGTTGCCTGTCCTTCATAAACCCAGTCCTAGATTCTTTCCTCCATATTCATCTCCTAATCTTATAAAATTTTGTACCAAATTTTCTCCGTTCCTATGTCACATATGACACAGAGTTTGTGTGTCATATATTCAGTTTTAAGCTTGCCTCTACAGACACCATATGTTTCCAACCTTCTAGTCCACAGGATTCTGCTCTGATATTCCATAGAATGGCCAATGTTAACAATGCATAGTGACAAGCAGATCTAGTTACCTAGGAAGAACTGAAACTTTTTCATTGCGAATGTAAAAAAGTGGTACTACTGAAAGTTTTAAAACTTGTCCAACTTTGGGCCTATGAAGCAGACAATAAGGATGGACTTTATAAAATCCCCTTCACTGAGTATTTCCACCTTCCTGCTTCCAAGTAGAACAATAGGGCTATATAAAGTAAAATAGTAAGTACAAATAAACAAAATACTTTTTTCTCTACTTGAGGTTTCTGAAATATGCATTTTGCTTCAAAAATCTCCAAATATTCAACCTGATGCAGGTATTTTACATTAGGAATTCCAACCATTATGCCTTCTACTCAATAGTGTCATAAGCCACTTAAAATCCAAAAATTCAATTAAGAAATAGTGAACAAATCCAACAGATATTTCTTCAGTTCTACTTACAGTATTTGAGTGCAAAAATCTACAATTTATTAGAGTATGAACTGCTTGACTTAAATCACAGAAGTCCCTAGACTGCTCTATTACAATATTAATTGTCAAAGATGACAAAAGGAACCTTCTGTCAAAAATACTAAAAATCAAGTAGAGATTTAGAAATATTTGGCACAAGAACTGCAATTATTTTAACAAAGCAGTGCACACTTATGCCATACAAATCACTTTCAATTATCATTATTTTACTTAACTAATTTGCTGGTTTTAATGATAGCAAAAATTACATAAAGGATTTTGGTTTTGTGGGGTTTTTTTTAGTGTGATATTTCAAAACCTAAAGTTTATATAGAAATAATGCATAGTTTTTCTTAAAAAACCCAAAAAACCAAAAAAACCCCAATTGCAGAATGCTCTATTACACCTCTGTTGCCCTGATTTTCAGCCTTCTCTTCTGTTTCACAGTTTTCATGGCTAGGGTTGTTTTCTCACGCTTGGGCGTTGTAAACAGAGGCAATGTTTTCACAAAGAAGGTTTTCATTCCTGTTCTTAGAGATATGGACAGCTGACGGACAGTTGTCTTGACCAATGGGATGGGGAGTGGTGGCGACCCTCTCCCCCAATCCCTGGCCTTTGTAGAAATACTATAAAATGGAGTCAGACCTTCTTAATAAAATAGTTCATGCCCTCTCACCAAAGTGTGTGTGTGTCTGTGTGACAAACAGCATCACAGTTCTGTTTTTAGAGAAGGCTACAAATTTATGCACGTGTACATGTATATGAGTATGTGTATATACATATATTAAGTGTGTGCCTAGGAAAGTAGTTTACTACAGTCAGAATACTCATCATAGAACTAGTCACTACAAAAGGCTGTCAAGAAAACTGAGTTCTTTCCCTTCCACAGACAGCTCATTTCTGACAGAAAGCAGCAGATATTCCGCTTGTATATAACTCTGAAATTTTCTGAAACCGAGTCCTGAGCTTCCTCCTGAAAACTAAGCAGCACCAGTTCTTTCAAAACATGTTTGATGGAGTTGCTGTTTTACCCAATCAATGGTTACAAAGCACACATGAGATAACAGAAAGCACAGGTTCAAAACCCCTTCAGATAAAGGGGTGTCTATTCCGAGGTCCACTTATCTCCACTTTCAGAAGACTGACACAGCCAGCTTGCGATAACAGACTCTGCACTCATCCTCATGCTCCCATAGCACACCTCCCTTGCACCACAAGAAATCCCAAGATTCCCCCTGGATCACAGTGAGCACGTAGGAACTGCCATTGCTCCATGATTAGGTTATTCATTCGGGAGGATGGAGGACTGAGTTCAAGACCCTGTTATTATGAATGCTTAATTTACGATACTGAAACGCTCATTGTTGTGGAATCTGAAAGGCTGCTTTCCCATCCCAAAGGGCTACCTTAATCCCTAGGTTACAGAGTTCTCTCTGGCTTAAAAGACATTTAAGTACTTAATTCTAAACAGAGACTAAAATCTCTGAAAGAACTAAATCAATTGTTTAATATGAAAACCTGAAGGTAAAACCCTTGGAAAAAGGGAAGAAGTGTGACTCCAGCCTCTTATATATTCCAGCGAAGTATTTGAGGCAAAATCATTTTATACCATCTTTTCTGGAAGCTCATCAGTGCATTTCAGGATATCATCTGCATATCACCATGGAAAATGAGTCATGAGCATCCATGCTACATATCCACTGTTTTCACAAATAAGGCCACTGGTGCAAAGGTTCCTTGCAGTTCAACTCACTGGTCACATTTTGTAAGCCATGAAAATGCTGAGGAGCAGAAAATTATCAGTTTATACAGATACGGAATTTGAAACTAAAAATCCAAAGGAGTTTTCTTCTCAGTACTTGACAGGTGAGGTATGAATACATTGACATTTAAATGCTTGATTTAGATGCCTGCAGGGACATTTAGGCACCAGCATCCCTCTTGCAAATTTGTCTCTTAAACACTTTAAGATTTGCAGACAAACAATACTTGTAATAATGAATTTGAAGAGTTTAATAATAATGTCATCAACTAATCTGCTTAAATTATCTCAGTTCCCTCAGCTAAACTGAATAAAAATGTTGCTTTTAATTTTCAAAGAATCACAGAATCATTGAATGCTAAGGGATTGGAATGTACCTTAAAGACCATGTAGCCCCAACCCCCTGCCATGGGCACATGGCAACAACACCTCCCACTAGAAAAGGTTGCTCAAAGCCTTATCCAACCTGCCCTTGAACACTGCAACCTGTTTTAGTGTCTTACCCACGCTCAAAGTATAGAATTTTTTCCTAAGCTCTAACCTAAATTTCCCCTTTTTCAATTTGTGCCCAGTACTCCTTGTCCTACCACTACAGCTCCTGATGAAGAGTCTCTCTGGCTTCCTTCAGACACTGGGAGGTTGCTATGTTTCCACCCAACCTTCTCCTCTTCAGGCTGAGCAGCCCCAACTCTCCCAGCCTGTCTTCATAGTGAAGATGCTCCAGCTCTCTTATCAACTTTGTGGCCCTCCTCTGGATTTGCTCCAACAGCTCCATGTCCTTCTTATGTTGGCGACCCCAGAGCTGACACAGCACTCGAGGTGGTGTCCCACAAGAACACAGCAGAGGGGCAGAATCCCCTCCTTCAACTTGCTGATCACACTGCTTTGGATGCAGCCCAGGATACAGCTGTCTGTAAGGGCAACAAAATCCCAAAACGCTTAACTTAAAAATCTGGTGAAGATCAGTAAGAGCCATAAAAGTTCCTGATATATCATTCAGAAATTCACAGTACTTGAAATAAAGGGAGAAAATAATTCACTAAGTCTATCATGTCTTATACTGCTTGCATACAATAAACATAAAAACAATTTTATAAAGTATAAGCAATTGCTTTTTTTGTCATAGGTAAGATTTACTACCTTTCATTTCAGCCTGGGGTTATATAAATACATAATGTAATAGTACACTACAAGCACTCATGCTTTTATATGTAGAAAACAAACAAAAAAAAGAAACTCAACTCCCAAAAAAAAACAAACTTCAAAGAAGAAAAAGAACACTACAGAAGTCCCCATGTAAGATGTTCTAACAGAGTTCAGAACAATGTCTGTTTGAGTGAATGGGCACTCTTCAAATGTACTGATTCAGCAGCTTCTAGTGATTACTGCTAATGCTATGCAAGCAAAGTTTTAATAAAAATGCTTTATTAATGATTTTCATTCTATTTTTCATAGATTTTTAGGAACAAAGAGGCTCACACTGCATTAAAGTGAAGTACTTTACTTTTCAGCCCGATATGGGTGGGTGGCTTTTGGGAGTAAAAATGTAATTATCAATGGCTTGTCCCTACAAGAGCACTCCAGTAGTCACAGGCTGGAATTCAGTCACTCTGCTTCCCTAATGAGAGACTACAAATAGCACTCGTCTGTAACATTTCCTAGTTTAGGAACATCTTAAGAAGCTGATGAGAAATTATAGGAGTGTGGTTTAACTACTAAATTATTCTACTGTTTCTTATATTACAACTAATTTGTAATTTCAGACTAATTTCAGGACATTTTTTGTTTGGATGCCATGCCTGTAACTCCAACTTCTTAGCAAAAAAATAATCAGTTGACTCTTGAAAGCAGTAAGAATAAGCTCCTTCTTGATCTCTTTGACTATTCCACTTCTGTAATATTTCATATCATTAAATAACCACTTCTTTGCATTTCTTTACTATGAGAATTTATGTAACATTCCCACTGCTGTAAGTATTTTCACAAGACACGGCAGTAAACAGCTTAACTGCTCCTCTATTCCTGTTCATGATTCATGGGACTTTTGGAGAACAGGGATATTACCAAAAGGCCTGAAAAATCCTGTACATCCTTCTTAAAATGGATTTTATGTGAATCTTTGATTTGCGTTATATGACACATATGCTTTAAGCATGCAGGCTGGAATTTATGAATGTAAGAACAAATCACAAGGTGTAGAGATTTCAGCATAGGAGCTTTACTCCCAAAATTGGGTACTCACATCAGGCACTAGCACCTCTGGAGATCAGTACACAGACAAATAAATGGCAATTAGGATCACTGTGTGAAGAAACTATTAATAAGTTATAAAAACAAGAAAAAATTTGCCTTTACTTGGTATGTAATTACATTTCTTATATACTTGTTTGCCAATTATAATTATTCATATTTTTAAAGTAAATAACTATAGATGGAAAAAAAAATCACATATAGTGCAGAAGCTAAACCTTTTATGTAGATTTAAGCACTGTCATCTTATGGAAAGCAGAGAACTTGTATGAAATTACTATAAGAAATAATTAAAACTATGACGCAATCTAAAGAAATTTGACAGGACACTAAAAGGCATTTCATAACACCTAGATTAATTAAATTGCAATATAATTTTCCAAATGAAGTGATGATATTTTATCAAAACATCAAGAAAAGCAGGGAAGGAAAATGTCTTGTATGTCTATACCTACAGAGTAGTGTTCCTCTGCTTGGGCTTCTAGGCTACATCTATATAGATTTTTAGGGAAGAAATACGAACCAACTGCCCAGAACTCAAAGAACTGAGTTTTTCCAGGTCTTCCACTGGCTCACAACTAGTCCATGGGACCAATCTAGAGCTACTTCACCCTCTGGAGCACGGTGAACTAGGCACTGGGTGCTCAGCAACATCTACTGTGCTAGCAACCCTGTTTAGTGATGAAAGCTTAGCCACCAATGGGCACCCATAAAGGCCAAAACTAAAACAGGGCATTCATCAGCTTGCATTCAGGGCTCTGCAAACACAGCACAGGAGTTTTCAGTTATTCCCAGCAGCAAAGTCATTCACATCAGTGTAAATGATTGACAGAGTCAGCTCACATCGATCTGCAAAAGGTTACTGTGGTTTCTTTCAGCAGAGTTTGAGCTATCAGTTCTAAAGACAGCTGTAGCTGCAGGAGTCAGCCAGCTGCCATGGGCTTTCCCAGTCATGGTGCCTCATGCCCAGACAGCCTTCCCTGGCTGTGATGCCGTGGCATGACATGGCACATCAGGGCAAGTGAACCCAAAGCAGACACAGCCTCAGAGCGATTCAATCACTCCAGCACAGTGCTCAGGACTGACCGGTAAGCTCAGTCATCCTCCACAGTTCTATGTTATCCAATTTATGGAAATCTTCAAGGATGGCTGTGAACACATTCACTCTGCAAACCAGTATTATAACACCTGAAACAAGAAGCTTACTTAAATTTTAAACTCGGCATTCATAACAATAAACTTCAGTAGAATATAAAGAACAGAATACTCTATCCTTCACACTACTTTACTGTAGTCACATCTATTTCAAAGCAGTTTGGAGGGAATCCAAAGAGCTACCAGATGCTGTTTCCCGTTCCCCAAAGAGAACCACAGATTATATCATAATAACAGACTGCAAATTAGAATTAGAAGGGATACATCATAAATCTCTTTCTTTCGTTACACTCTGTGCTTTGAGGCTTCTAAATATGATTTTTGTATTTTTTAACAAGTGCTCGTATTTTCTTTTGTTTTCTACAGCTGCTTTCTGTGGCTACCATTCATGCTGCCCTAGTTGCAAACAGATATTATTCCACATATTGGCCTGTGAGCACTGCTTGCTGAGAGCATATTTTAATTTAGATTTCCAATACTGGCACAGAGAATTGTGAAGGCTTCTTGCATTCATATTAGTCGAAGATGCCAATAAGCATCCTGGGACGTGACATTAGACATATGCAGGCCTAGCACAAGTCAAAATGAAGATAATTGATCTCAGTCCCACCCAGGAAGACACAATGAACATTTCCATCTGATCTATGGACAATCTTGTTTTGAGTAGGACAAAGGTCTGTATTGTGACTGTAGCAGCAGAAAATCCTAATCCTAAAGTATCCTCGTGATATTTTTCCACTCATCATGTATTTTCTCATCAGTGGGGATTCAAAAACTTACACATATTTTGTATTTTCTCATCAATGGAGAGATAGACTAAAACTTTCCAAATTTCTGTCTACTTGGAGGTTTTTCCCAAATGACACAGAAGACCAGGACTCTTTGAGTGCTGAGATGATCCTTTTTATATTATTCACATGACCCAACTACTCTTTTCTCTCAATATATATTTCTCCTCACTATGCCTCCTAGGTAAATATACAGAAGCACTGAAACCATAGCCAGTATCATGCTATTCACCAAAAGATCAGACAGAACTTCTGACACAGATACATTTGAAAAGCATCAAGAACAACCTAACAACCTTTGAAGCTGATGGGTCATTCTGCCTCTCCTCAGAAATAACAGAAATAATGTTCCTTATCATTAAAGGGCAATTTCTTATTTAGGAAGATAAGATCTTTTTTGCTGTTTGAATTGTGACCCACTGCTGACCTCAAAGCATGATACAGATAGCCCATGCCATTTATCATTTCTGGTCTTATTTAGTATATCTGTTCACAGAAGAAAGGGTACATAATTAGCAAATAGCACAACTTCTGCACCTCACACATCAGGAGGGCTGGGATGTTGCACTCCTATCATTATTTCAAATACCAGCTTCTGTAAGGCTGATGCGATAATAACACACTTTCAATTCACCAGCAGCAATAGGAGCACTGAATCCTTTGTACAGCAAAATCACAAATGAAACAAAGGAAAACTATGAATGTATTAAGATTAGAGAAGACTCAGATTTAACTTAAATGTCAGGATTTTTTTTTTCTGAATGTTAATACTGGAAGACAATACTTAATAATAGCTGTTCTGCTATCCTAGGAGTAAATGCAGATAAATTGGACAAGTTCTGAACTTTTAATAAACCAGCCCATTAAGTACTCGGGAACTCTTCTGTATTTATGTTACAGCTTTCTTTCCACTTTGCATCTGAGAAGACATGGAAGACTTGCATTTAAATTTATCAGCTAAAAAAATTAAAATTAAGAGTAAAGCACAAAAATTGTTTCAAGACGACAGTTTCAAAATTGCCTTCCTTAGTCATTCTATTTTATTACTGCTTTACTACCATTTTCTACTGCATTACACCCTATCCCCTACATTATGTCTTCACCGTCTTCTGTATAAAAAATTCTTTGGTCTTCATATTTAAAGTTTTCTATGACATCAAACTGCGCTTCATTCCAGTGGTTAATTACAAATGCGGTGAAATCTCCCTAAAAGCTTACTTTTAGATCTAGTGTTTCAGGACATCTTTACATCTTGCTTTGCGGAGACAGGATCATAGTGGTTTGGGAGGCTTTTTTCAGCAGGATGGTGATGGTGTTGCTCTTCCATGTTATTACTGTAATTTTACATTTATTCATTATCATATGGTGCATTAAAGCAAATATACCATTTACTCCAAATATTTCCATCATACTCGTTTAAAAACAAACAAACAAAAAAACTCACAAGAAAACCAAAGTCACCACACTAGAATCAAGAGATTTGAAAGTTAAGCTCGCCAGTTCAAATGAAAGACACAGATTACTCTCAAATTCATTAACCTATCATTTTCAAACCATCAGAACCTTTTTCTTTGAAAATGTTATGTTTTATAATTTGGACCAACGATTCATAGGTAGTTAAAAGTGCCTTTTGCACAAGTGCATCATTTATTTTTGAAAACAAAGAGCTTGATATGGGGTTAAGACAGAGGACTAATATTATTGAATACTGATATAGGAAGGGATTAGTGACAGGATGACAGACTTGCTCTTTATAAAAATAAATGTGAGACATTTGCTAATTGAAATTTCTATAGTATGCTAGAAAAATCACAGTAAAAATCCTTTTGCTTTATCACAAATACAATAATATTGTGACAGGAAACGTCTATGACAGATTTCTAGCAAAAATAACCCATTAGCTCCTTATGGTTGGTTACATTTTTCAGCATTTTCCTTCAAATATGTTACTAGGGCTGCCAGTTGTCATGACATATTATTTATGAGGCATATGTCTTTTGTTAAGCACTGTTCTTTTTATCCATTTTTTGACAGGTTTTACTTACTGCCAGATAATATACTAGAACATTTTACTAGCATTGGTCATGTTAGAACTGTAAATCAAAGCATTGTGATAAGGAACTGGAGCTCATTAACTCAAATTTTAAGTTAGACAACAGGAAAGTTCTAATATTTGATTTATTAGGAAAATACAACTTCCTGTATTACAAAACATAGCTGATTATTTGAGGCAAGACATGCCAAAGTAATAATGACAAAATGATTCATCTGCATCAAGAAGATACTATTCTTGTAAAACAATGTAGGATGGCACTAATTATTAGACAATTTTTGGTTTCATTGCTCGCAATACTTCAATTTTACATGCATTTACTTAACAGGACACTAAGAACTTTTATTAACCTAGAGATATAAAAGAGGGAAATTTTATTTAATCTTTTCTGCTTTATTTAATTATCTGCACTACAAGCAGAGTGATATATACCCAGGTGGAGTACTGTGTTAGCTGCTAACTTGCAGCTGTATGCAATTATCCTGTGCTGTCTGAAAGTAGTTCAGTGAGCTTCAGTATCTCTGCTTTGTTGTGTTACACAGACCTAAATAAATATTATTCAAGAGGCTTCTCATTTTTCAGAGAGTGAGTAGGACATACTATTAACACATTAAATATCTGTTGGAAATCTCTAGATCAAATCAAAATACCAGTAATTCATCAGTGAAGGTTTTATCTAATGACCTCACTGATACATGAGCGGTATCATAGGAATAGGAAGAGCAATAGCAGTGAATACATACAAATTGATATACAAGGTCTAATAAGGACGGTATAATTTATGTAGAAATCTGTAGAGTCATGACATCAACAATGATTCAGGTCAGCTCAATTCAAGGCAGAACAGGCAAGCCTAACTAATCTGGTAGTCATGCATTATGACTGCAGTACAGTAATACCCACGACAGTCAGGAAAATCCAGGTGATATTTTAAATGTTTTCACAAAGCTATCCCCTGTCTCACTCACTGAAAAAAAGAGCTTCAAAAAAACACAAAATAAAAAGGGTAGACTTCTCTCGTATTGCATTATTATTCAATTTTTTTTTTTTTTAATCTTTTTGAGTCCGGTGGATACAATTAGGCCAGAATTCATTAGACAGAAGAACTGAAGGGATAACATATCTCTTCACAGTTCTAGTGCAATTACTCCAATTTGGGAAACAGTCTAAGCAGAAGGTTGAGCTAGCTCAAATTCAATCAAACACAATTTAGGAGGTCCTACAAGGCCATAAACTGGCTCAATCTCCAGACACTTGTTCTGGCTTTTGGAAGCTCAGTACTGCTTAAAAGCTTTTCATAGCCTCACCTCAGAGGTTTTCCTGATGAGCTCATTCCCTAGTATATATATGTTGTATGTATAAGAAACTGCGTATGTTCAGCAAACACCTACCAAGCGGAAAACTACCTATGATTATTACATCAATTTAAAGACATTCTGAAAACATTTAATTTCAATTAATGCAAGCATCATGCAATTTCAAGGCAAATCAACAAAATCCCCACACCAATACTACTAGCTTCTGCGAGCTACATGGCAACAGCTGTGGAAGTCCTGAGACGAGGTCTCTGGCCGCAGCTCGGCAGTTGCTCTTTATGGGGTCTCAGGAAAGACACTTCCCTTCAGGAAGGTAATATTTATGACTATGCTGCTGCCTCTGCATCTCTTGAAGAGATTGCCTTTGAAAGCCTGTTCAGGGAGGGGATGGCAAGCCTCCCAGGCTTTGCAAGATACACCTTGGTAACAACCAGGAAGTCGTAGATTGATGAGTTCTTTTAAACAGCCTCTTTCCATCTGCTTCTTGGTCTTCCTTCCTTTAGTCTAACACCTATGACATTCTCTTGTGAGGCCTGTTTTCATACCTTATATTGTAGTAAAAATAATTGTAAGCATTTATTTTCCGTCTCCTCAACAAGCAGTCTGGAGCTATAGCAAAAAAGAAACCAAAGTGGGCTGTTTCTGCTAAAATTACAGACCTTCCCAAACTGGCATAACTAGGTCAACTTTTCATACACATTCTGATTTCCTATTTTGATATCTACCTTAGCACAATGATAAATAATTAGTAGTTATTAACCAAGATCCTGACTTATTCAAAGGAGAGCAATAAACTCCTCCAGAGGACAATTCAGCACCTTCAATCAGGCTTTTGCCTAAGAATTGCTCTCTGGAGAAGCCATGCGCTCTCACAGACTTTGAAGAGATTCTAGGGAGATTAGTGAGGTAATTTAGCCTGCTAAATTAGATACTAACAGTCATGCCATATTGATATCTTCTCCTAAGTCTGAATATAGTGCAACTCCACTTACATATTTCAAATGTGAGTAGGTTGTGTTGCTCATCTGCATTTAAACTGTTCTCCAAGGCAAATAAAATTGTACACACATTACCTTTACATGGACATCTTGTTAAACATAATGATTATCATTAGTATCTCTTACAAAATTGGTACTTCTAAAATGGCTCATAGCTCCATAGTAATCACATATATCATGTTTGGTGACATAGTCAAAGATTCAAATTTTCTTAGGACTGGAAAAAAAAGATAAAAGACCTGAATATATGTTCTTATTTAATACTCATTTGACTGATTCACAGCTAGAGAACTAAAGACAATAAAGGCTCTTCTTCAAAAATGAAAAAAATACAAGCTACAAGTTTTCTAAAGCAAAAAATTTGCTTTTTTTGTCAAAATATCTAAATCTAAAGATAACTTGTCATGTAAGACCTTGAAGCTCAAAAGGGATAGAGGAAAGAGAAAGAAAATAAGCTAACAACTGTATGAGAAGGAAACCACTTGGTCAGTCAAGGGCACACAAACAATTAGCAAAAAAGAGTTGGGTAACTCAACCTAAAGTATTTTTTATTTACTGCCTGCAGCTTCTTGGCAAACTACAAACCCATAATTTATTAATAAAAATATTTTTATAATAAAAGTTACTTCATAAGACATGTGACTCCAGGTTTGCACTTCCCCTGTCCCAGACAAGAACACTGGCAATAAACTGAAGTCACTTTCTAAGGCCTCACTCCTGCAATGTCAAAAACCATGACAGAAGCACAGGTACAATTACCTCAGAAAATGAGTCTGCCTCTTTATCCTTGGCCATCTTTCTTTCTGCTGCAGCTGTATCATTATTCTAAAATGGTATGTCAGTTTTTCAATTTACATCCTGATCTTGGCCATAAAATGTTTCAAAGCCCATCTAAGGATGCATATGATTTATTGGCCTACTGTAATCTATGTCATATTAAATTAAGTAGTAATATAGTTCATTACATTTTTAAGACAAAATACTTCTTCATAGATTATTCTATTGGAAATAACAGGAATAATTGAATCCTTGACATAAACTCTATAAGAAACATCAATAGAGGGATTTAGCACCTATATTCTTTACACTTAGCAAACTACAGAGAGAGATCTACTTTTACATTTACTTCTGCGTTGTACAGTGTGTGACAGATCAGATGTGGTAGGACAAGGATGAATAGTTTTAAACCAAAAGAAGGGAGATTTAGATTAGATATTAGGTAGTAATTCTTCACTCTGTAGTGGGACAACGAAACGAGTTGTCCAGAGAAGCTGTGGATGCCCCATCCCTGGAACTGATCAGGCCAGGCTGGATGGGGCACCAGGCAATTTGACCTAATGGATGCACCCTGGACCACAGAACTAGATGATCTTTAAGGTTGCATCCAATCCAAACCATTCTATGGTGACTCTATAATGTAATCATCCAAGGAGAGCTGTTACCTTCCCAAATTTTAAAAGAGAAAAAAAATGAATAAAATAGTCAGAGATCAATTCTGCATTGATAATGCACTACAATAATGTAATGCTTTATTTTTATTCAAAGATAAATTAAATATTCTGAAATTTTTCAGCAGTTTACCTTTTCTTCTTCAAGTTCATGTTGCAATATTATAACTGTCAGATAATGATCTAAGAAAAAACATCTAATACAACAAAAGTACAGAAATTGGGTCTTCTGTATACCACCTTGAAGTGTTTTACAACACAATGAATCTCTTTTGGGCATAATCTTACACCATTATTCAGTTCTGTTTGCCTCAATCACTATTTTGCTATCTAGCTGACTTCAGCTGGGATACATTTGGTTCTTTCCAGTGGCTGTTGTAAAAACTGTACATTTGTATTGGTAAGGCTGAGAAAAAGATTAAGCACTAAATGTGTGTAGAACAGAACAGCACTTCCTACCACGTCTAGTGATGACACTGTAGCTGCAGACATTAAATAGCCTTATGATTCTGTTAATGGACTTTCATTTCCTCCTTTGGAAGATAAACATAAACAACTCTGTTTCTACTGTATTTACAATTGAAATATGTCACTGATTACTAGCAGGAGAGCCCAAATTATATTCTTAAACAGACTCAAGAGCTCTCTGACACTGTACTGAGGAGTTGCTGAAGAATAAATAGAGTGACATGAAACAGGTGGCAACACTGCCAGACATCTAACCCAGCTCTGATGCACAGTGCAGCTGAAGAGAAAAATACACAGATTCAATGTCAAGTGTCAATGCAGAGTGAAAGTAAGAGTTCTTATTTAAATGTTCAGCCCACAAAATCACTGCAGCTTGGAACACCTGTGCATGTGTTGTGCTGCTGACACCCTTACCCTAATTAGACTGGCTACTTCAGGATGCCAGCAGCTGCATTCCTTCCTTTCCCCTCTACAGCAGGAGTTTCTATTAATAGGAAGGTTTACAAAGGCATTATAGAGATAAAAGCTTTGCAAATTCATACTCAGTACTCTGTTTTAGGAAGACCCTAAGAAGTGCTTGTATAACCAAAACCATAGCCACAGAAATCAAGAATTGCTACATTTATGGCAATACATATAGCCATGATCACATGTAACACAACCAGAGGAAGCAGGAATCCCTGCATTTGAAAAATAGTACAAAAGAACATCTGAAAAATGTGCAGGATTACATTATAGAGGAGAAAAAAAGCAAAACTATGTCTTAACCAGTGCTCTCTCAATTAAGGTCGAGTAAGCAAGGATAAGGTAAAATGAAAATTTTTTCAAAATTAGGAAGAGAAAACACTTTAAAGTGGCTAACACGTTGACTAAGACAAAATATTACTGGATAAATGCTACAACCATTTGAGTCAAACTATTGAGATACACTTAGAGAGGAAAAGCTCTACAGGACCACATATAAAACACAGAAAACACTGACTAGGGAATAGTATTGCAGGAAAATATACAAGAAATAAAATACAATATACTGAATGTGGAATGAGTTACAAAAATAGTACTATATGCTAGAGACTGTATATGGAGAGGCGGCTGTACAGGCAATTTTAGTGGGACAATTAACTTTCTGATGTATTGATACAGCTAAACACAGAATACTTTAAATATGCCACTAATCTGTATGGTTGAATTAGTGTGATAGCAAGAACGCAGAACAGTAAAGAACTATTCTGTAATGCAAGAGTAATAATCATGATCAAAATTAGAATGTGTTAATGTAGACTAGAAAAAGAATACTACTGAAAGAGTATAGTAATTTTTTGTATGTACATAAGGAGAGCTAATGAAAACAATGAAAAGTAGTTACTGTCAGCACATGGAGAAACGGCCCTTGAAGAATGAAAAGAAAAGCAAGCCTAAATAAATGCAAGCACATTTAGTGAGGATAATTGGGTTGTACTGCTGAAAGAAAGGCAACCAGGTCACCATCTTGGAAAATGTTCACAAAAGACCTGGAGACAGTCAGAGGGGTAACCTAACGAGTATTCAGTAGAAAGCTATAAATAACTTCAAAGCCATTGGAACTGAGTCATTCAATGAGACCTTCCTTGGAACCCTATCATCCACAAATGAAAGTACTGAACTATGGAAGGTGCAACTATTAATTAAAAAAAGGCTCTTCTAAGACACGTGAAGTTGTTGGAAACACGGGAAAACAGAACATGGAAAATAGCAAAAGACAGTGTATTATGCAGGGTCAGGCCTGTTTCTAGGGAGTACAGTAGTATGACAAAATGACACACAGTAACACTAATCATGCAACTGTTTTACTTAATGTGCAATGAAGTAACAAGCTCTAGCTAGAAATAAATGTAAATACTCATGTCGATTCTTCTAACTGAATTATAGTAATTTTCACAGCCAAACATCTGTGACTATTTAAAGTAAATAAGGCATTGGTTAGGAGGTTAGCTGGACGCTTTATCTGGCCTTAATTAATTTTCTGACACTGGTCATAGTTTGACTAGGAATTTCAGGATCAGAGTTCAGTCCAGGAGGCAGGTGGCTAAACAAGAAAACACGTTTTTGAGTATCTTTGAGGATCTAGTCCCTCCTCCAGCTCTTTATGCTCCAACTTAAAATTAGCAATGGAAATGGTGTCATGGACCCAGTCACTATGACATCACCTCATGCTGACTTGTACACATGTTTTGGGGAAACAGACACTATTGCATAGGTAAAAATCTCATCTTGCAGTTTTTACACAATATAGAGATCAAATATCATACGGGTCACATCCTGTGCCATAATGCTTGTTTTCATGAAAAAAAGAAATTCAAGAACTCTAACCTCATAAAAAAGAAATTATGAACTCTACCAAGAAATTTAAGCTACGTAAGAAGGATAAAAAAAGAACATTAAGAACATGTACAAAATGGAAAAAAAAAAAAAGCCACACTTTTTTTTTGTACTTGTCATACAGACAAATAACAACAAAAAGCCTGACTCTCTGTAGTTTAAATAACTTAAAAACAAGGAATGGAAATAACCTTATAAAAACTGCTGAGGCATTCAAGGCAATGTTCTAGCTAAAGATTATTTAACATTTTTCTTTGTTACATTTACCAACAGTCACAAACTTACATCTTAAAATCTGAAACAAATCAGTTTGCCAATCAAGGCAAGCGGTTTTGGAGTGGATTTATAAGGCAGAAGTGCATGAAATGACTGCATTGACAGAGCATGAATCACAAAGAAACTGCATCTCTCAGGATGGTTATTACAGAATGTGCTGTCATTGCTATTTGAGTCTCACTTAGCAAACCTACAGCACAGTTGCCACTTCAGTAGTGGAAAGAATATAACCTCTTGGGGTTTTGTTTGGTTGGTTTTAATTACATTCACAGTCCATGCACACCAAACATTTTCTATAACACTAAGTCAGATCATAGAAAGATAACCATTTTTATAGGTAACGTGAAACTGAAGGTTTACATCACATCCAGCCTCTAGAAATTCAGCCCATTTCCTTGAGACAGCCTGAAAATATCTTAGAAGCACAACTAGAAACTTAAGTAACTTTACTGCACAGATAATATTAGCAGTAATTTTCTTTTTTTTTTCTCAAGCACTGATTTAACTTTTCAATAGAAACTTTTCAAGCCACAATTAAAACTTCTTTGGGAAAGTCAATTTGATATATAGCAAAGAGCACTGCAGAATTATCTGGCAAAAATCAGGTATAGTAAAGTAAGTATTTTTATGGCTCTTAAATATCAGAAGTTGAAAAGTAATTTTTTAGAACTCTCTTTGCCATGTCAAGTGGTAACAACAGAATCTGCTTTTTAAAAGTCCCATTTAAATAGTTTTACCACTCTCAGAATTGTAATCTAGGCTTTGTTACTATTCCTGTTCACCTCTCAGAGCTCCTCTGCTAGTTGCAAAATACCAGAAACTGCTTAGTATTTTGAAAATCCTCCTACTTGGTGGGACAGAAATTCAATGCAAAACAATAGCAAACAATTAAAAAAAAAAAATCCCCAACCCTAACTGTGATAATGATTAATTTATGATTCCTTAAATAATAAAACAAGAACAAGGAAATAACAAGGAAACTTGGTATAGGAAAAAATGTGTGAAGATGTTCCAGGTGAGAACAGTATTGTTTCCTCTTGCATTTGGAATAAAGTTGACAGACATTTCTAGAATTCTATGCTTACAAGGTTCTATTCAAAAACGTGGAGTTAATTTATAACTTCTTTTTTATTTTGTGTCAGAATACAACTGTGGCATTGCTCTTGTTCTTTATAGAGTATTATTCATTTCTATATTTATTTATATGCATTTTTTTCTCCACTGTGTAATAAATTAAATTTTTTTTAGTTTTCTAACAAAAAAAAAGGTTTCTATTTAGTCATCAAGATTTCATTTGAATATAAATGATCTCTTGGTTTTCAGAATTATAGTAAATTACTTGCATAAGGGTTTTATTTGGTTTTTTTTCTCTGTTAATTGTTAGTCCAACTCCTTGTCAATGACACTAAATCTAGGTACCAGTTTTCAAGGATTCATCAAAGAAAGGGAAGGTCACCAAGGAATTTATCATGTTGGCAAGCTCAGCATCTTTCAGTTCTGCACAAAACAAATAAAAATTAATGTTTCCGTAAATTTGCTGGGAGTTAGTTATGTGTATAACTATAAAGGTGGTGTAAACCCAGCTGGCAATCAAGCCCCACACAGCACTCACTCTCTCCCCCTGCTCAGTGGGATGGGGAAGAGAATCAAAGGGTAAAAGGGAGAAAATACATGCGTTGAAATAACAGTTTAATAGCTGAAAGAAAGATTACAGTAATAGTACATGGTGATGATAGTAAATGGTGATGATGATGAAAATAAAAATTCAAATGAAAAGGAAAATTGCAGGGGAGAAAAAAAAAATAAGGAGAGGTATAAAACCCAAGACAGACACATGATATAAATTAGACAACTTTATACCACCAACTGACCAATGCAGGATATGCCATATGGTACGGACTCTCTGGCCAGATGGGGTCAGCTGTCCCAGCTGTGTCTCCATGCCAACTCCTTGTGCACTCACAGTCTTCTTGCTGGTGGAGGGGTGACCAGAAAAGGCCCTGATTTTGTGTGAGCCCTGCTCAGCAATAACTAAAACATCCCTGAATTATCAACACTGTTTCCAGTAGGTATCCAAAACATAATCCCCCACTAGCTACTAAGAAGAAAATTACCCCAGAGAAAACCAGCACAATCTGGAAAATATACTTTTAAAAACTAAGTAAATTTATTTTCCTCTGTTTCCTCTTTATAACTGTTTAAACTGCTTATACTATGACAAAAAAAATTATGCCTTTTTTATCTACAAAAAGGTAAAAAGGTAAAAAATTTGATAAAACTGACTGGGCAGTGACTGACTTGAAGTGTCAGAGAAATATTCAATACAGCTGAATTCATGCATTTATTTGGTATATGTAAGCCATTCACATATAATTCATTTGGAAACCTGACATTTGCACAAATCCATCAGATAACTGATTTCATTAACCATACATAAAAAAATAACAGTTTTATAAAAAGCAATATTGCTGATCCTACAAATCAAAAAGTAATTATTTGCCTCTCCATTCAATCACAGATATGGAAAAGAAATAGAACTTTCTGAAATAAACAAAAAATTGAGTTATATTTTCTTTACATTTGAAATACCATTTCAGATGAATGCTTTTTGTCTTTGTGGATGACAGGCTTTGTGTGCTCCTTTCATTAAGCTAAAAACACAGATTCCCAAGTGAGGACAGAAAACTGTCTTTCCTTCTCTCGCACTTCACTCCAGCTCCTTCCTACAGAAGCATACAGAAGCTCCCCACAAGCATACTAAATAGTAAAGCACTTCAAAAGCACTACAAGATCTGCCAGAACCAAAAGTATTACCACTTTAGAGGAGTATTCAAAAAGAAGATTTCTACTGGGGCAGTGAAACAATAGTTAGCAGAAATTATAGCTCTGGTACAGTTTGTAGTGTACACTGGCTCTGTACATTGCCTTACTTGATCCACTGCCTGTTAAAAAGTAAAGAAAGATGCAGAACAAATATTGGTTCTTTACTTCCAGAAATGAACTATAGTTGCACAGAAGTAAGAAAACAGAACAGAACATGAAGTATAGCTTTCCCCCTGTGCAACAGCTATTTTCGAAGAACATTTCTTCAATATATGACTTTTTTTTGAGGTGTGGATATGCCAATGCTGAATGGCTTTACCTAATCATTATGTTGTGTGAGATTTTCTAATTTGCCAAAACTGAGACTTGGAAGTGATTGTACTAATTACTTTAAAACAATAAAGAACACAAACACAATTTCTTTCTTCTTCTTTTAGAAGACCATTTTTGAAAAGACTTGGATGAATACAATAAATTTTAAAAGAAGATCTTTCTGCCTTCTTTTTCCAACATGACCAGCATTCAAAACAAAGATGAAAACTTGCTCAAAAACTGCATATCCTATCTTCAGTTTTGGGCAAGTGATTGAAGGGACAGAGGGATACCAAAGATATGATTAATATATTTGCCTTAACTCCGAGCACGGAATGTGAGTAGAGAGCACTATTTCTTACATTCTGTATTTTCAATATGCATTAATATTTTAGTCTTCGTAGTGTCAGACGTCAGTGCCTCCACTTGATAGTCACTTAGTGAGGTGTAAAGTATTATATCTTATAGTCAGAAAGACTGTAAGTCAGGGTTGAGAGATGAATTGTTCTCTTTCTTTTCAGACTTCTAAATCTTACGGGTCAAGCAAATAGCTCAGCTTACAGACATGTCCAGGAAAAAGTAACAGAGCAAACCATAAATTCCAGCTCTGTTAAAACATCAAGAAAAGGTATAGCTAGGCAAATTTCTAAGCTATTGTGAAATGTAGTATGTGAATAAAGCATATTAATTTCTGAATTCAAAAGATCCTATTATTCTAATATGTGCCTTTTTTCTGATCAGCAACAAGTACACATCTTTTCCTTCTTAATACTTTACCCTGTTACCTTTTCTCTCCTACTGAGACATCATAGGTAGCAACTCCTTTGTACTAATTACACTATATTAGTACTATATTAATACAATATAACCTAATTTGAAGTAATATATGGAATAATGCAACTGCATAATTTAAAGTATTTCTAAATTAATTTCAACCTTCTAGTATTTAAAATATTTAATGTCATAACATGGAGTCTGGAACATTCTCAAAATGAATTTCCAGTGATGTCACTAGCAGTGAAGCATGAAGCACTCCTAGGTATCTTGGTGTAAATTTTCTATTTCTGACTATAACTCTTCAAGAAGAAAATTCAGTTGTGATTGATAATATTCATCTGCAAAATTGGAAAATGGGGAAAATGCTGTTCCAGTTCAGAGTAAGGAAAAATGATAAGAAGATTTCAGTTTTCAAATTCAATCAGGAATTAATTTTGAATGATCTTTTCTCCTGCTGATATCAGAGATGGTACCTTATAGGTATGTTCCTTGGATATAGGTACATACATTGATGAGCGGGATTCACAAAGGACCTGGCTACATTTCAGAACTTGAGCAATTCTTTACCTTTGATCCACTGAAGGACTCTACCTACAGACCACCCCCAAAAAAGCAATGTTCAGGAAAAAACATGTAATGCAAGACCCCCCCTTTTTGGTTTTAAAAGCAGGAAGAATGTCCTTCCTTGTTTTCAGCTTATGAAAAACACTGAGGTTAGAATACTACAGATTACACATTTTAAATGCAGTACTTTGTTGCATGTAATGACTTGAGAATGTTGTAAAAAGCATGTAGCAAGAAATGAATAAAAGGGAATGCTCCTTAGCACTAATTATCTTCTAATTTTTAGAATGTAATTATAGTAAAAAAAGATTATAGTACTCATAATTGCATATTTTTTACCCAGAACAAATTTAAACCCAATGCTGCTCCTAAACTTTCCCATTATTTTCATTAATCTTTTCATATTCATTTCACACTTACACTTATCACACAGAATTGCTTTCTAGCTGTGAGCAGCGTACGCTTCAGACATCAGGGCTTTTTTCTCTATTGAGCTAGTAATTCAAAAATATCTAGCTATTTTTTCAATATTTTCACATGTGATACAGGCCAGGGAGTCTTCAGTCAAAAATTCTGTAGATAATAGAAGAATCTTACAAATGCTTAACCTCAACTTTGAATCTCTAGAAGAGTAGCTATAAAATCACTCTGCAAAAAAGAAGCAACTTTGCACGTTACTATTTGCAAAATAGAATTTCTGAAATGAAAATCCCAAGTCCAAGATTCCTGCCTTTACCATCAGCAGAGGTTACAGATGTAGCTTATTGCTGCTCTGCATTAATTGTTTTCCAAGAAGTCAGTTAACAAACAAGGGCTGATAAACCTGGCATGGAAACAAGAGGCTCAAGGGAATCTTAGCAACACACCAAGGATTGACTATCACGTATATGATGCTAATATGTAAAATATAGATCATAACTCCATTTCCAGCTGATAGCAGTGTGCTGTGCAGCAGCTGGAGGGCAGGGTCAGAGCTCTTCCTTCCAGCAGCAAAGAGGATGAAAAAAAAATTACTTTGTAACATCCTAATTCTTTTGGATTTTGATTTTTACCTTCAACATACTCAGAAATGGGCTACTGGGAAAAACAGATGGAGTAGCAATTAATCGATGTGGAACTCTGTAACAGAATTTATTTGAGCATCATTTACCCAAGGCCATGTCTAGCTCTCCTGTGGCAGCCAGCCACCGAGGGTAAGATTGCTTTACCAGACAGACCATAGTGCAGTAAGGATATCAGGGGTAAAAAGGGAAAATGCTGCCAGTATGATCAGGGAGACTGAAGTTGCAAGTACTCCTGGGAGTGGAACTCAGACGAGGCTGGGAGCCCAAAAGCTCAAATTTCAGTTTGCCAGTGAGTTGGTATTTATATACACCAACCAGCCCACAGCGCCCACCGCTGATGACTAAACAGGCTTTAAACACATGATAACATAATACACTGGCTTAGTTTACAAGCACCGAAGTACTAAAAAAAAAAAAACAACAAAAACAAAACACAAAACAAACAAACTGAAAGAAAGGATAATCATCATCTGTTCGTTTTCTGTTTCTCTCTCCATCCAATCTACTACATTTTAAATTAGTATGACATGTGACTTTTTAAAATCAAAACAGAATTCATAGCAGGCAGTGCACAATTGAGAGACAAGGAATTCATCGGTCTAGAATCACTCCCAATGCCAATGGGACAATCTTGTCACACGCTCTCTTGCTAAGAAAAAACTCTTGGCTAGACTCCATCCCTCTATTCAAACAAATACTTCAGTTGCTGCATTTTGTTCTGTTCATTTATTTTGAAATATTACATGCAGCATGTAGTTTTAGAGTTTCAGATAGAATAATTCTGTCCTGTTCCTCAGAGCTTTATGCTTGAGAAAGACCAAACTGTTTGACAGGCTTCATAAACTCTTATCTTTGAAACTATCAAGTATTTTACATACAGCTACTCTACTAATGTTAGATTACTGTCTGCTTTTATATGTAATTATACTACTACTGCATCCCATACACACACAAAAAACTCAGCCCAGGTACCAATACAGAATATTTCTGTAGGCAGATCTAAAAGACATTTAAGGTGCCTATCAGCTGTCAGTAGTTATGTGATGCTGTCACAATTCTCCTGCTCCTTTCCAAGCCATGTTCTCTCCAAATGTCTCTACTAAACCTAACTGAATGTTGTCACCCTGATTTTTCCAGCCTTCTCTTCTGTTTCACAGTTTCATGTTTTGGGTTCTTTCTCACGCTCTGGTCTGTAAACACTAGCAAATGTTTATCATAGTTTCAAGGTAGTTTACATTCTTTGTCTTAGAGATATGGACAGCTGACAGACAGTTGTCTGGACCAACAGGATGGGGAGAGGTGTCAACATTCTCCCCCAATCCCTGGCCCTTTTAAAGATACTATATATTAGAGTCAGACTTTCAAATAAAGTAGAGTTTTAATTCATGCCTGTGTGAGTGTGTGTTTTTGTGTGTGTGACAAGTTGCATCAGAATGTGTCCTGATTTAATTTAATCTGGGTTGCCCACTATCAGTAACTCTATTGCCCTGCTCAGACTCTCTATTGATCTAAAGGCCTAGATACACAACTGATTTCACACCAGAAGATAAGCTGCAATGCTGGTTTGAGAGGTCATGTGTTCCAATCCTAGAATAAAGTGAGTATGGGATGGCAGAGGAAGGTTTTCTACAGATTTGGACTTTTTCAAATCTTCAGCAATTTGAAAAAAAATTGACGTGGACTGATAAGGAACAAAGTCTTTCACACATGCAAACTGGACATGTCTAACCCTGAATGCCTTCTTGATCTAGGTAAGCAGAGGCGCTGGACATCTGCAAATAGAGGTAAGTACAGAGCCAAAGTTAGCCATGCACATTTCCATTCCATGTAGAGATGATGAGAGTTGAATCACTTAACTAATAAAATTAAATCCAACTGTTTAAAATGGTTTTATTTCCTGAAAATAGACTATTAATGTTTAGAACTTCCTTTACCAAGGAATTTACAAATTAATGAAAAATATAATTTCATTTTTGGTTATAAAAGCATCAGGCCACAATCTAAAGATGAACAAAAATTGACCTGTTTATTCTTATGGAAACAACATATTTTTTTTTTTTAAATGTAATTCATTTAACATTTAATTCAACAGTTGCTTTGCTTTAGACATTTAGAATTTCTTTTCTAGGCTATGGAGTAAGAAAAAAACTAAATAAAATTCCACTAATACACCTTTTTGATACATTTGTTATTTACCCTGTGGTATGCACCTTCCTATTGTTTATATAATAAATGTATACTCTGTCTCAATTTGAATTTTAATGAATGTTTTAAGCCACCATAATTGTTTCATTTGTATATCTATATCCCTTGAGAGAGAAGACCATAGACTCGTCTTGTTTAAACAAGACGAGTCTATGTTAAACAATTTAAATTAATTGAAAGCAAAGTCCAAAACTTAAAAGCCCAAGGTAGACTCAAGTGCAGCTGTCTCAGTGAACTTTTTTTTTACCAGAAAATCAATAGAGAGGTGCATGAAACACAGCAACAGAGGAAGAGCAGCTGATGGGTCAGTGAATTAAACAATGACAGTGAGTAGCAGAGGACAGCAGGCACCCTTTCCATGCTTACGCTCAGTGTAATAATGTTGTGAAACACTGTCTCTTCGAAGGGTTTTACGATCGCACAAAACCTGTGACTCATCTTCCCCTCCCTGAGTACACTTTCTATTGGAACTGTTAAAACAATGGACTGTCTTCTGCTACGTTGGAAAAACAACAGCCCCTGACAAAGACTGAGAGACCAAAATATGGGAGATGAGTTTAGTATGCACATTAGTAAAGCCCTGACATTTAATAGCATATGCGATGAGGCAAAGAGAATATTAAAGTATTGACCTTTCAGTTTAATTCTTCAGCATAATGACAGGATCTGGGCTTTATGATAAATTTCTAAATTATATCTCTACTTCTAACTTCTTGCACATCCCTTTGTTTATAACTTATATGCTTAACTTTTGCCCTGCTAACAAGTAAAGCCACTTAATTATCATGAACAGTCTAGCTGAATTAACTGAAAATACAAACAGGTAAGTAGGTAGGTAAGTAGTGGGCTTTTCTAGAGATTTACTGTTCAACCAGCTACACTGTTAGGATACGACCTGAAAGAAGCAAGTTAAGTCAGAACATACTAGAAACTTTTCATACTGCAGTAATTAAAATACAGTCATGCAGGTATGGCAAGAAGGAAGAGATGCTATAAGATAACAGTTTATTGGTTTTTTTTTTTTTTTTCTATTTTCTACTTGCCAATTGCTATGAATTTAATTTGATGACAGCCACATAAAAACATCTCTGCATGTAGGTGACAGTGTCCTTGCAATAGCGGTGACATAGCTGCAGTAATGGGATGTCCCAACAGCTTCAGGGAGACCTGAAATAGCCAGGAAAGGCCAATGCAAGTTTTGGGGAACTAAGATTATAAAAAAGGGAGAAGCTCACAGACTGCTTTGGATGACTGTGCCAGAGACCCACAGCAATTAAGGGGAGTTAAAAAGCAATGTATAATCAAAGGGGAGGCTCTGAAGGGCTGGAGGACATCAGAGAGGGGGAGCAATGGGGACCAGAGATGACTGATGTGGAGATAATGACTGCAGAGCAGATGACATAAGAGCTCAGAGATGCAGTTTTGAGGAGCCCATCAAGACTGAGGACCTCAATAAATAATTGAAATGGTACAGTATTTTACTGAGCCACAGCACATGTAAACCTATACCACATCTCTATAAAGAAGGATAGGCACATACTTCAGATATGCGGAAATGACCACATACATGAAGTATATACAACCAATACAATTATTTAAACTCCAAATTTGGAAATCAAAATTCTCTTCTGAGTCTTCAGCACAGCTTTCTCAAACATCATAAACTGAAATCTCATTATTTGTTGAGTATCTCATCACAATTGATATATTGTCAAATATAAAGTTTTGGCTTGGATTTACATGTTCAGCCCACTTGCTAAAGTTTATCTTCTCTTCTTCATGGACTTCATACCTACTAACATTCTAGATACTTTCAAGGAACCCGTCCTGATGTTGCCAAAGAACAGAGCAGGAACACATGCAAACTGCAATTTTCTCTTTGCAATCTCACATTCATACAGTTTCAAGAAACTCGTCATTATAAAAAAGATCAGAAACGGCCCCTGGTGAAGGCTGTACCTCACGACTTGTCTCACTGTAATGTTAGTGCTCCATTCAATAGCATGACCCATTATCTATTACTGCTTGTTAATATTCACATCAATACATTCACACAAATGTCTTTTTCTTAATAACATGGAAGATTCTTAATAAGATGGACGAATAATATGGAGAAGCACCTGCCTGGGGTATACGTTCCTAAAATTTCATGTTTCATTGTCTTATTTTTAACTAAAATTAATTATGTAATATATTATTACTTACATAAAACAACACAAAAACCCCAAAATAGCTACATAATGAATTAAGCCTGTCATTGAAAAAATCAAATCCCCTCCTTCCATGAGTTCTACTTCACTATAAAAAAGGCTAAAACTTAAGATCTGCTCAAAATCCTAAAATATCAAACTTGACCAAGTCTATGATGCAGTAATATAAAGAAAGAAGCTCGATAGAAAATTACAGAGCCATATGGGCAATGTACATCACTGAAAATGTTATTGCTGTGATCAACTGCTCTCAAAGTGCTGCTTTTTGATATTCTTGTTTCAGAGCTAACTGGCGCAGCCTTTCTTCCCCCTTTAATTCACGATTATTGTAACTGATTCCAGTTACACTAAAATTAGCTAGTGAAAATGAGAGGAAGTCCAGTGCATTTTACACTTTTATAGCTTTTGAGTGTATACATCACATAACAGCAGCAAGTTCCATCTTTCCTCCACTCACTTTTGTGCTGTTTTCTGAACATACACTAAGTACTACATGCTCTAAATGGAACATGCTAGATTATAATTTAAACTTTGAGAGTTTCCACTGAAGTATACTACTTCTTTTAACAAGATCACCTGTAAATTCACAAAATATTCCCACAGTTTTCTAATTTTATTCAAAAGGGAAGTAAATAAGATTAATTATATCAAGGACAATATGCGTCAACAGGATGCAGACTTTTTCATCATATGTCATTGTAATTTGCATTTAACATTATTTTTGACAAAAAATCAATTTCTTGCTGTTCAGAAGGCCAGAGGTGAAATAATCTGTGGCCTAATCAATAAATAAAATGAAAGATTTACAGACTGACATCTGAGAAAAGGGACCTTTACTGATGTAACTGACAGACTGATGGCAGATTTACTAGCTGTGCTGGAATTCAAAAAATTTGACTACATCTATGGGCAAATTAGTTTATGAAATACTGCCATATCAAAGAATTTCTCTGAGATGTCCCTGTTGTATAATGGCACATCTCCTGAGAATGTTATATTCTCTAGTGACTTATTCCTCATCCAGATGACGAACGCACCCAATTAGTAGTCCATATTCAAGTCCCACGGCACTGAAAAATATTATTATTTATTATAAAATATCTAAAATAAATATTTAAAATAAAAATATTATTATTATTATTATCTCACATCAAACAACAGCAACTACAGAATCATAGTATTAAAAAAAATACTTTGGAGCATGAAATATTACTTATGTAACATAGAGCTGTGTTACTGAAAAAGGCAGGGTACTCGCGTACTTGGGATGCCAAGATAAACACAGCCGCCTCAGTATCTGTATAATCTCCTTGAATTCCCAACTCTGCAGGTGGCAAAGCTGACCTTGAATACTGCTAATAGTGACTGACTAAATCCAAATTTTTATAACCATCAAATCTAAAAACTTTTCAAAAAAAAAAAATCCAGTGACATAAATCACTTCAGTATCACAGAAATCTATGGCTTTATTTCAGCTAATGCCAGGTGGAAGTTAATTCTCTGGTTTCTATCTAGAATATTAATAACGTGAAATGCCACTTCTGCAAAGCTTATGAATATATAATTTTATGAGAACTCTTTTGAAGTTAATGGAAGTTCATTTGAATTTATATACACATGAACAAACGTATATAGAGGATCAGTATTTAAGTCCAGAAAAAGCCAATAATTATTGATGAATGGAAACGGTAAGTCAGTATAGTAACACTTCATGGCTACCTTCATCATTATTTATCAAACTTCATGTTAATTTCTTAATGAAAATAATTAATCCCCTGCTGTCCTTCTCTCTCAAGATTTAATTAGCTGTAGCACTGACAACAACACATGCATTCAAGTACAAGTTCTCTAATGGTAAAACAGGTGCAACAAATCAAATGTCTTTCTTCAGAAAGACATTTTTACAGGGATTAAACATAATAAAAAGCCAAAACATTTCCAGAAGCTACAAAAACATGTATTAGATTCCTAAAGGAACAAAAAGGGAAATAAATAATCATGGAGTAACCCAGACAACCCTGAACTACTGCACAGATTAATGTCCACTGCCACAGATTTCACTGCTGATATAATGAAAAAGATCAGATTTTTGTTTTGCAGATTTTGCCACTGAAGAGAAGTTCATGATTGATTCTCTCTCATATCAAGCCTCAACCTTGTGTTCAAAATTCAAGACTTAATTCAGGTGCCCTACATTTTCATTGACTGCTAAGAAAGCTGGATGTTTTAAATAATTTGTTAAGTGCTTCCCTGACTACAGCTGGATTTGAAGATGATGCTATTTATTTTTCAGAAATGAATCTTGCATAAAGTTAGCTCTACAAAGCTCTCAGTGTGGCAAAGCAATTACTCATGAGCATATATAACTCCACTGCCCAGGATCTGTCATCAAATAAAAACACTTATACAGCAGTAAAGGACAAGAAATGACGAAGAATTTTCCATGTAATAAAAACTTCATTGTCAATTTAGTGCAGAAAATATTTTTGGTCCAGAACTGATAAGGATGCCCCATTTGGCAATTTGCCTGCAGTGTACAGCATCTGCAGTTTATATACATGATTTCACAGAATTCCTTAAGTGGGAATCCACAAGTGATATGAGGTGCAATTAAGCACTGAATAAAACGCAGAGAGAAAGAGTCACCTCTGTACAGCACACTATTAGAGGCACCAGTAAAACAGAACCACAACCTGGGTTGAGAACACCTTTACAATGTATACTTCTCATTATGCAATTTGGGTCACAAAATCTGCACTGCCGTGGGATCCTAATTCCTATTGAGACCTAAAGCTAAAAAAAAATTCCTCTAATTTGTGCTTCAGATATAGTGAAGAACTTTCATTAATTCTAAGTTTAAAGTAATTAGCTGTTGGTTCGAGCTGGACAGTGGAACTCATGAAATTCTAGTGTTAAATCTCTAAATCCTGTTTATATTTGAATCTAACCTGTTAATTAAAACTAAACTAAGATCCAATTTAAAAAAACAAAACAAAACAAATAGCTTTTTCAGTTTGCCAAAAGTTTTGATAGAACCAGAGCTCAAAGTGCACAAAAACCCCATAGAGAATTCAAACATGGAGTTTTTTGTTCCATTGAAAGAGAGTTAAATTACACTGATGATAGAGACTATGCTTCCCCATCTGGCGGTATACTTTTAAATAAAGTTATATGAGAGATCCTAAAGTCATGTCATTCTACTTACACACCCATGAAACTCAGGATCCTTCTTAAAATCTTTTGGGACAGAAATAAAAAAGTTTCCTGCCTCTTTTTATACTGTTGTTTACAAAATACACTATTTCTGTCTTTATCTGATCATTTAACGTTTTCCTTGAAGACACTTAGATTCTTAACCTCCTACATTTTCATGCTTAATTTATATCAAGTACTTCTGGGCAATCCAAACAACGCATTTTCTTTAACACAAATGTTCACACCTCACTTTTAGTGAGTACTTGACAAACTAGGAGTTGATATTATATATACTTTCTATGTTTTCATACTGACATTCTTTTTCTTGCTATAGTAACTGTGAAAAGTTATAAAAAATCCAAACTGCCCAGGGCTTCATCCACTAGGATAAGTCTTAAGTCCATTCTGCTTCCTCCTCTAAGAACATGTTCTGCCACCACATTTGATTTTTTTTCACAAACTAGTCCAATTAATTTCTGAACCTTTGTTTAGTTTATGCTTTCCTGCTGTTAACAATACAGAATTAACATGGTCATCCACCAGAAATGCTGTTGTTTCAAAACACTCTGGCTTCCTCTTTAATCTCTTCAAAAATCTGTTTCTTACACAAATAACTCAGCTGTCTGGAACATGGCTGCCTGTAATTTGGCTGTTTGCCTCTTTGATAACACTATTTTAGTCATATTTACAGTTTTAAATAATCAGCTTCAGTGCTGATCAGGATTTTTTACCCCCTGGGTTATAGTATCTTTTCCTCTAAGGTATTATTCCAGCCATTAAATTAAATGAAAATGCATTTTCAATCAACATAGTCAAGTGTGATGGCAAAAGAACACTCTCATTTGTGAATTATATTTTCTGTGGAAGACAAATGGGGAGTTATATGTTGCATGTTTGTATATGTGGCTGAGTATGAAGAAGAAATCCCAAGTCATTTTCCTCCTAATTAAGCCATTTTACTAGCTGACAACTGTCAAACCCATCCCAGAAATCCATGAATATTAAAGTGCTGTTCACTGGCACATTTGGCATTTTGAAGCTGGGCAAATAAAAGTCATGAAATATGAAAGGAGTGCCCCATGTCATTCTGTAGGAGATGTTGCCATTAAGATGATGTATGGGAAAATTCACACCTTCATCTTCTGGGAGTACTATACTATATTTTCTGTATTACTTTGCTTCAAAAGCATTACTAGTGGCTTACAGACTTCCACCTTTGGCAGAAAGAAATTTATGAAACATATTAAAGTCAAGATTTTAAATGCCTGTTAATATTGATATATATACTTACCTAAGCCAAGTGCATATTTTTATTTATAATGGAATTCTCTGCTGAGAGAGCATTCTAGTGCAGCTCTATTTCATATTTTCTAACCATGACACTTAGTCATTAAACTAGTTCTGAAAAAAATCTACTGTTTTCTTACAATTAAAATCCACCATAGAATACAACAGGAGGAGGGGACTTTGTAATTTATAGGTTAGACTTTTCAAAACTTTATCTATGTTCTGGTTCTCCCATTCTGAATGACCAAAATTCTCAGAGTATTCAATTCTCATCACAGAACATACTTGCCAGCCTCAATCAGCAAAGTATTTCAGAAATACTAGATTTCTCCACCAATTTTAATAATATAAGAATATATGAATTGAGTCTACCTGGTCTATGTACCTAAACAAATCACCTAATTTATATTAGGAGTTAAATACAATAACAGGACTTGTAATATAGTTATCTGATCTATATACTAGCATGCAATTTGCTAACAATCTGGATGTCTGCTTTGTCACTCACACATTTAATACATTTTAAATCCCTGCCAAATTCCCATTCAGAAGTATGACACGCATGTGCCTGGCCCTGAAAGCAGCAGTGTCCCACTTGGCAGCGCCCTGCTGGCGATGCCCATGCAGGCTCACCAGCTTGTGTGGCCTAAATTTACTTGCTTAAACCTGAAATACTAAGTAAGACTGACATTATTCCCTGGACTTCACACGTGCCTAGAAGCACCCTGGAGAACAAGAATCCTTCCAAGAGACCTCAGACCATCCCACCAAGGGCCCAAGAGCAGGCTTCAAAGTACCAACTCTAATCATTGTCATCATCTTTGTGCTACTGTTCATTGTTTTGGATATCTTTATCATTAATTTATTCTTATACCCAAACTGTCATGGGGTGACTTTTTTTATGCTTGTAACCTCAATTGTCTGTTCTGTTTATGCTGTATATTAAGTTCTACACCTTTAAGACTGGTTCTGAGAGCGAAGGGGGGGGAAGAAGAAGTGTGCAACTTGCTTGCAGAAACAGCACCCACTCCTCCGCATTCCGCTCCTGGACTGTGTCGCCTGCAGCATGGACAGACAGCAGGACAGAGATCTCCTTTGCTTTCAGTTAGCTTTTTGCTAGCTGAGGCAGAGAAGTTCCCTGGACTATTTCCCCCCC